>JAZHYW010032422.1:0-10242 GCA_037355805.1 Ixodes ricinus | reverse complement strand
GTGTTCTTGTGAATATGTGTTACCATATATATCATGCAATTGTAATAATTCCTCCCGGTGAATGCATGCTCTCTTTTTTCAGAACAAATAAAGAAATGAATATCAGTAGTTTTAAACCAGCTAAAATTATGTGACGACGCGTCTCCGTGGAGACGCGTGTTGGAAGAAGCTGAAATTTTGTGCTAAAGCGCTTCCGGCACATCTAATTTTTTTTTTTCGTTTCTTTCAAAGACTCAAGAATTCCGCAGCAACCTTTTCGAGAGACGTATCTACAAGCTTCATTGCCAGGATACAATTTAAGGACGCTGTTCAATTGTGGTTTAAAATCTTTTAAAGATGATAAATTGGAATTGTGTAGCAAAACCGTCAAATATGAAACTTAACATCGCGTCTACTCACCAGTTTTTCTTAATTTATCGTGTCAAGTAAACGAAAACCTGGAGTGTGCAAATAATTGATCAAGTAATAGGCATATAAATGACGTCGACTTGGCTAAGCATCTTGTAAAAAAACAGGAACATTTAATTTTTTTTAATGCACGGATCTATAGATCCAGATTACAAAGCACATTAAATCAATAATGGATATTGTATACCAATACGGAGAGCTATTCATGCGGAAAAAGGAAAATATTTTACAATTGCCTTTTTCAGAATATTGATGTTGAAATTTGTACATCTTGTATATAAATGCACTTCTCCCCAAGTTACCCCAATTTGACCATAGCGATACTTGCTTGTTCAATGGCTGTATTTTAAGCTTTGATTCAATACATTGTTCAGGTCTTAAAATTGATTGTAGATAGAAGTTATCATAATCCAAACGTGGTAAATTATCGTCAAAGGTGCCAGGTATTGGATCTTTTACAAAAATACATGAACACGATAATTGGTGTGCGTACCTCTTGAGTTTTAATGTAGTTAGAAATGCCCCGTAAAGAGTACCTTTGTAGTGGGGATGGTATCTGAGCATGGCTAAGGTAACATATATGCGACCTTTGACGATCGCCCTATCTCAAAATACGCATTTGGTCCTTTAGATGTCGTAAAGCTTAAAAACTAAAATATTATGCAAAAACCGCTCCCAATATTTTATTTTTTACACAATACTCCTTTGCCTGCACGATTTGAAACAGAATCGTCCATAGGCCACCACAAATTATTTATTGTCTTTGTAATATTAAGCTCAGGTGAATGTCAGCTCTTAAAAAAGTTTTTTTTTTTGAATTTATGAATTCATGTAACGTCAGACTCAAACTTTTGAATCATATCACCATGCTAGCATCACATTTTCTTGTAGCTTCAGCTCTCTACGAGTGCAAGTTTATTTAAGCATGACAAAAATCCGGTTCTCTTTTCTCACAGAAACCGGTTCTTTTGGTAGACACAAGCTACCACCGGAATATCAAAGCGACCTTTGTGCTAGAGTCTTCTAGGGTCAGTGGCGGTATCTGAAAAAGAATTCGGGTACCTGCAATCGACTATGACGGACATTACGTAGCCATTGATTTGGCCTTATCGTGACATAATATGCTGCTTGGTTGGCGCGTTTGTGCGTGTCTATATATTTTTTATTAAGATGCTTCTTGTTTTCTTCCTTCCCCTTTTGTGTAATAAACAACAGTTGTTAGTTCAGCGCCATCCTGTCGTGTTGGTTCCTTAACTCTCTGTCCAAGTCTTTGCCGCTGTTTCTTCTCAAGATTTTCACCTCGGACACTACTAGCTCCAACACGTCACAATGTTCTTAGAGTTTACCTTTGCAACCAGCAGCTCTTTGGTTTCGTACGACATCCACAGCTGGTCGTTGTAAGTGAACGCACTCATCGAATCCCACCGGTCCTTCACCGTCACCCAGCTCTCGTTTTTGCAAACCTGGTGAAGAGATGATTTGTTTGACTCACGTTCAGAACGATCAATTAAATGCAATTATGGCTACTACGCTATAAAGCTTCGAAATACTCTGAATTACGCTCACAACCAGAGGTAATTGTTTTATAATGAAAATATTACGATGTTTGTCTTGTTCTGGAAAAAATAAGCTATTATAATCCTATAGCCGACTTTCTAATGGACAAGGTTGTTTCAGAGCATAGTAAGGCTCTTTAATAAATGTTCGAAATATCATTGTCTTATTATAATATTTAATAAGCATGACAAAGGACATTATCGAATGCACAAAAAGGTGCCCACAAAAAACACGAAAAACACTGGGCTTGAATTTATCTCGTGGTTTCTAAATCCTCAGGGCAAATGTTGGGCTTGGTAGTTCGCTACAAGGGGCACAGTTCTATCAGATCAGTAAGCTAAAACGACATAACAGAGCCATACAGACACATATACAGTGAAGCCAATTCCAACCAAATTGAAGCCATTCAGTGAATGGAGTAATGTATATGGATAAATCCTTGAATCAGAAGGCGGCTTGCGCCAGCTAGACAAAACTTTTTATGCCACCTAGTGCGTCAGCGCCCTCTATTCTTCGGCCAGGTAACTGTGATAAAATTATCTATGAAAAAAAAACAACTCTGGAAATATATTAACCATCATTGGAAATTGCTCGTTACCACTCATCTAATTTCTTTTCTCTAAAATTTAAATTGCAATAATTTTAGGGTATGTTATTCTTCCCACATCAAGGTACGCAAAACAACAATTTACTCTTTCACTCTCTCTGGATTCCAAGCATGGTGATCCAGCCGTCTTATTGGTCGCTTGAAATATCCATGCTGCCATATTAATTGAGATGCAAATTGGAATCGGCGCCGTTTTTGGTTTCAGGCTGCACTTACAGTGCAGTAGCCTGCAGGAAACAGAAGCAATAGCTTTAGAGGCAATAAAGAAGAAAAAGAAGTAACCTTTCGAAAATTGTAAAAACTAAATCTGCATATCACCAATAAATTAGTTGTGAAACACTTTCTTTAAAAACAAAGAGCGATATGGGGGTGTTTCCTTCGACTCGACCGAAGGAAAGCCGCGAAAGCCGTTACCCGAATGGGGTGTGTGCAGGTGACTTGCGTGCGGAGTGAGATATACTCGGGGTTAATTGAGAGACAAAGGCGTGATAATCAACCAAAAGTATCAAGTAACTTTCGAATCAGAGTAAACAAACAATCAGGAGCTTGCAGATCGTGAACAAAACCAATAAATCTGGAAATTTAGGAAAGCGTTTGATTATGTCGGCCGGGCGGCAGTGTGCTAAACGTTTTCTGTTGATTATGAGCAGTTAAGTTTCTTGCGACCCCTAAAAATGCAAGCTTTATTTTCTTAATAATCCAGGATAAACTTATTTTGCAGCGTAAGCAACACTTTGGCCGAGGTTGAGCAGTTTCGCGTGGCTCGTTGAGAGCCGTGCTGCGCATGCGCGGGAGTAATGATGGAACGGGCAGGACTGGTATGGCGCTAGGTCAGTCCCCGATGCACGCACCACGCTAATGCACCCACTCGAGATCATGGCTCGCGCTGTCCGGTTGTTCTGGGCGGTAGCTTGGTTGCTTGATAAATAAGAACACGGCGCACAGCTGGCCAAACCAACGACGGGCATCTGGCACGCCCCAGCGCAGGGCTGAGGATTAAGCTGCTCGAATTCGCTAAGGCTCATACACAGTCTTTTAGTCTACGCTACAACAAAGTGTTTTTTGACGACAAATGTTTTTCTTACTGCGCGGCCAGCGATGCCGTTTGTGAGGTCCGCGATTATATCACGCCGAGCACGAGTTACATTCGTGTTAATGCTGACCCTGTGGCTGATTTGTCAACGTCATCACAATAACATAACCTGATACGGAACAACTCTAGTCCTTATCTTTCAGTGCTTTTCACCAACATTCGAAGTGTTCTTCGCAATCGTGATGACTTGTCTTCAGCCATCGATTCTTCACTCGCCGACATTGTTGTACTCACGGAAACTTGGCTATCTAGTGTTGTACGTGACAGCGAAATTTTTTGTTGCGAGAAACGTTTCTCTTTTTATCGATGCGATAGGCTATCTAGGCGTGGTGGTGGTGTCATAATCGCGGTAAATGATAGCATTGAGTCCTGTCTTGTCAACATTGTTACATCTCTTGAGTTTATTGGCGTGCGTTTGCGTTTTAGCCATAAACAGGTTATTTTGTGCGCGTGCTACCGTCCTCCCAATGCCGCAGCAAACTTTTTTATAGATTTACACGATGCTCTGAATACAATTCGTACAAGGTTTCCTGCCATGCCTTTGCTTCTTTTGGGCGATTTTAATCTCCCCGGCATTGATTGGTCTGGTCAATATCCTACCATATCTTCAAATTCTGCTGCGTGTTCGGAGTTTTTAAGTCTCTGCTCCGATTTTTCGTTAACGCAGATAGTTACTAGACCGACTCGTGTTACGGCAACTTCTGAGAACGTGCTGGACCTTATTCTTTCTACTGCGCCTGATCTTGCATCCTCTCTTACGTATTTACCTGCCATCAGCGATCACTGTTTACTTCACTTTCACCTAAGCGCTCCTGTATCTGCCTTTACAAAAGCGAAGAATAACTCTTTTCTTGATTATGGCAAAGCTGATTTTGAGGCTATAAATAGCGAGTTGGCGCAATTCCTTGACTTTTTCCTATCCAATTTTTTTGAACGCTCTGTCGAGGTTAATTGGACAATGTTCAAAAATAAAGTCAATTCCCTTATCAATTCTTTCGTCCCACGTCGCTTTCTTACTAATAGCTCCACGTCCCCATGGTATAATAGTGCCTTGAAAAGACTTTCAAATAAAAAGAAACGCCTGTTCCGCACTGCTAAGCGTACAGACACTGTTGAGCGCTGGGCGGTTTACCACAACGCAGATAATTTATACAGAAATGCAATTAAGGACGCTAAACAAACTTTCTTCAGCCAAACCTTGCCCCGTCTGTTATCAACTAGTGTCAAAATGTTTTGGAGCGTTATTAACGGCAAGAAAGACAAGGCTATTTCGCTTTATGACTCTGATGGCATTGTTATGTCTAACGATGACTCTGCAAAAGTCCTCAATGAGGTGTTTGTACAGTCGTTTTCTAGGGATGTAAGCTGTTCTATTGTTACTTACCCTAATCATGATTACTTTCCTATGGACCCGCTTGTGTTTGATTTTGATGGCGTTGTTAAGCTGATTGATAACCTCAAAGTGTCTTCATCATGTGGTATTGATAATATTAACACTAAGTTTCTTAAGAATACTAAAATTTACAGTGCAATTTTTCTTACTAAGATTTTCGAGCAATCTATTCTTACTGGTGTCCTTCCTGAAGATTGGAAAACTGGCAAGGTGGTTCCACTTCATAAATCAGGCGACAAACACTGCCCCGACAATTATAGACCCATTTCCATAACCAGTACTCCTGGTAAAATGTTAGAGCATATTATTTATTCACATCTTGTTAAATATCTCGAATCCAACTCTTTTTTCTCGTCCTCACAGCATGGCTTTCGTAAGTTTCTTTCTTGTGAAACACAACTTCTCGTCTTTACTAACGATTTATTTTCATTACTTGATCATGGATCCCAGGTTGACTGTATTTTTCTTGATTTCTGCAAAGCATTTGATAAAGTTTCTCACCAACTACTACTCTTCAAGCTTAGCAAACTCAACCTTGACCCTCAGATACTAACTTGGATTGAGTGTTTTCTTACAAATCGGTCTCAGTTTGTTCATGTAAATAACTCTGATTCTCCAGTGTCTTCTGTTACTTCTGGCGTCCCTCAAGGCTCCGTTCTAGGTCCTTTGTTATTCCTCATTTACATCAATGACTTGCCGTTGTGTGTCTCATCATCGCTTAGTTTGTTCGCGGATGACTGCGTTATTTATCGTAAGATTACTAATGATTCTGACTCTCTCCTTCTTCAAAACGACTTAAATGCTGTTCTTGATTGGTGCAAGCTGTGGTCCATGACACTTAACACTAAAAAATGTAAAACAATGAAAGTGTCTCGCCGTAACACTTCGCCTTTTATCTATCATCTTGATAACGTTTCTTTAGAATGTGTGACTTCATATAAATACCTCGGTGTGCATATTACTTCTAACCTCTCATGGCATATTCATATTAACCACATCATTGCTAATGCCAATTCTATGTTAGGCTACCTAAAACGTAACTTTTCCCTAGCGCCAGTTTCTCTCAAACTAATATTATTCAAATCTTTGGTTCGCTCAAAATTAGAGTATGCAGCTTCAATCTGGGATCCTGGTCAGACGACGCTCACTTCCCATCTCGAGTCAGTTCAGAACCGCGGCGCTCGTTTCATACTTAATAATTATCACCGTACAGCTAGTGTATCATCCATGAAATCTCTTCTCTCCTTGCCACTGCTTTCTTTGCGCCGTAAGTGTTCTCGTCTATGTCTTTTCTATAAAATATACAATTCTAACCCCATTCTTAAAGAGAAGCTCTTCCTCGTCCCACCTTACGTTTCTCCACGCATTGATCATCAGTACAAAGTCGGCGTTCCTCATTCTCGAACCTCAGCCTACCACGATTCTTTCATTCCTAGGACATCATCAGAGTGGAACCACCTTCCGGCGTCATTAATATTATTACCCTCGTTAGATGTGTTTAAAAGTGCTGTTATTAATTATTTTTGCGAAAGTGACCCGTGACCTATCATGTCTTCTATTACTGTTTTGATGTGTGTTTGTGTTTAAAGATGTGTTTAAAAGTGCTGGTACTAATTATTTTTGCGAAAGTGACCCGTGACCTATCATGTCTTCTATTACTCTTTGTTAATGTTTTTTTTTTTCACTCACTCCCCTCTGTAACGCCCCCAGGGCCTTGAGGGTACGTAAAATAAACAAATAACAAATAAAATTTGGACCACCTGGGGATCTTCTGACGTGCAACCGAAAGCTCGGTTACACGGCGCCTCCTCCGCAATAAGAAGAGCGGAGAAGCTTAACTCATCGGATCCCGAAGTAGTCACATAATGCGTATACCGTGTGTGTCATTGAAGCAGCAGTAAGCATGATAATCAAGCTAATCCTAGACAACCAGGAAAGCTAAGAATAACCAGCTGAACCTAAGCTTACGCTACGTATATCCTGGCATAGCCGAGCTAAGCCACTGCAATATTTTAAGGGCGAAGCTCCTTAGGGTCTAGCCTTGTCCGTCCGTCCGTCCGTCCCATTTGTCTTCTTAAAAAAAGAAAAAAATGTTTTCGCAGTCGACAGGATTCGAACCTGTGTGGGGAGACCACAATGGATTTCTAGTCCATCGCCTTAACCACTCGGCCACGACTGCGGGACGAGTAGGGGGCTCTGAGATGTGGTAGTAACTCAAGAGCTGGGGATGTCAAGGATGAAACGTTGCATGTAGCCGCTCAACGTCTATACAGGAGAGGGCGCTGCGGTCAAATGCGTATATAATCGCGTTAAACTTTGCATGCATTGGCTCAACGTTTATAGACGAGAGGGCGCTGCGGTCAAATGGATGGATCCGCTAGAAGAACCACTGGCTCTGCATTTCACCGACCATAAAGCTGTAATAATGAAGTCGAAACGCAACCCGGAACTCAGCACTACCTATGAGCAATAAAAAAAATCAGCACCATCAGCACTACCTATGAACAAAATCAGTATCATCAGCACCACCAGAGCTTCGCCCCAGTCAACATCATTCACCACGTGTAGATGCGGTCATTTTTATTTTTTTCAGAATCTAACAGTAAAAATGTAACTGTAATATATATTTCAGTCGCAATCCGAGGGACTCTCTTGTCGAGTTGCAGCGTATTGTCGGCTTGGGGCGATTCTGGGACGATGACGGCATGAGCGGGCCTTTTCTTCTAGGTGGCATTGAATTATTAAGTGGTGTCGCGCACATACAGTGATTTTAGTTCAACTAGGGTGGACGTTTTTACAAACAGCTTAATAAAAAACGTGTTCGACAAAAAAAATTTCCGCATGAGCAAAATCTGAAAAAAGACCTGGCGATAGATGACGGAAGATATTACGTGTTCACGCAATATTTCTTGGGTATATTATATTGTTGTTTGGCATTCATAAACAAAGTTAAGTTAAAAAGTGCATACCTTTGCCCTTATGCTGTGGTAACACTGGTGATATTGTTTTTGTGTGTTTATTAGAAATAAACTACTTTATACAATATTTGTTTTCAGAACTTCGAAATTGTCGTGTACAATGTGGGCAACTCTGTCCAAAGTTCATCGTTCCAACTCGTAAAAGATTGAAGGCTCGCGGAACAACTTGAACTGTGATGTAGTTCTAAAGTTCGGGATATCCACTGCCAAGGTCATTGTACACGTTCGGAAGCAGCTCACCATTGGCAGGCTCTGAGTGCATCCCCTTTCGTGCTCCCAGAAAATGGATGGAAAGGCGGTCCGGCAGTACGCCCAAGAAGGTCGGAAATGTGTCTGGAACAAAACTATGTCCGCGTACCTAGAGCACGAGAACAGAGTTAGTCAGGAAAAGCAAATATCTTTGGTGTTCCACCTACTTAAACAGCGCCTCTGTTCTTCTCGCAATCAGAGACGCGTCTTCGTCGTAGTCCATCAGATCGAACCCGACGACAACAGTGAATGTTTTATAAAGATTCCTTCGCAAGAACTGAAAAGGAAAGAAACGTAGGTTTTTCAATCATTTTTTTTTTCTGGTGGCAAATGAAGTACCGGTATCGATCTAGAACATTTAACTCGGAAGTTAGAGGCCCGCGTAAATTAACTATGCATCGCAAAATGCTGAACTCCGTGATAATGTTACGGTAAAGGTGGCGATTGAGTTGGAAAGATTGGAAACGGGGCTAAAGATATTAAAGATAAATCGAATTTGTTTTTGAGCCAACGTCCACCTAAGCCTAATATTCATAAAAATAGGTCATTCTGGGCGCCTGCAACTCTTAGTTCTGTGCAAAAACAAAAACATGGCCAGCAAGACTTGTGATATTTTTTAGATGCGGAGCATCTCTTGCTCGGGTCTATGTCCCGCGGCGTCGGCGTCGGCGTCGTAGTCCGCACTCACACTACGCATGCGCAACTGTCCTCCTTCCCTCTCTCCAACAGCTGCGCGTTTCTCTCTCCGCTCTCTCTCTCTACCAGCTGCGTGCACTTCGCGTGCGTTCGCTTCCACTCACACCGCGCGCGCATGCGCAACTCTCCTCCTCTAGTCTCCTCCCCTTCAAGTAGCGCGCTGCGTGCGTTCCCCCGGAGGAGTGAAAGGAGGATAGTTTTGGGCGCGCGGGTCGCAGCGCCACGCCAGGGCTTTCCAGTGGGGTGGGCTTTCCCCGCAACTCTGCGGCTGTCGTCTGCTAGCGTTTCTCGGCCGCTCGCGTCCGCCGCAGCCCAAATCCGGCCGGCCAAAAGAAATCAGTCAAGAAGGGAATAAATTAATTACGATCCGCGATGCTCCGCATCACCCCATGGTTCCCCTCGGGAAGATGGTGTAATTTTGTGTGATATACACACAAAAAGCACACGAAATGTTATAGTTTGTTTTTATGAATATTATGCGCTGTGAACGTTGGCTGAGAGAAACGTTCTGCTTTTCTCTTGAACTTTTCATACAGTTAGTGTTATCTTCTGAAGCAATCCCAATCTATAACCGACGCTAGCGTCACATTATTACGGAGTTTCCGATTCCTGCTATACATGACTTATTTTTATGGACCAAAATAACTATTTTATATTCTTCATTTTTACCCGTTAGTTTTATTTGGGAAGAGCACCTACCTCAACATCCTCGGCCAAGTGTCCGAGCTCTGTTGAGAAATACCTCTGGTCTACCAGAGCTACACCATCAAGATGAAGTTCGTTTGTCATTTTTGATATATTCTCAGCGAAGGTTTTTCTAGAAGTGCGGGGAATTGTTTCGATTTTTAAAAGATACTTGCACTCTCCACCAAGCAACTTCTGAGTCGAAAGCACGTTTGGTTTGACTGAAAGGAACACCATGTAAAGTTAAGCTTGGACGCTAGTGCCGTGTACAAAAAGAAGATATTTCGATTGGGAATAAAATCACTGTTTGCACCTTGGTTCATTCAGCTAACTTGTAGTTGGTAAACAAGGCTAACCCTGTTTAATAACATTAAGTAAGAGTTATTTATTCAAGATTGTGGTTTATTATTGTATGGGAAAAGAACGCTAAAACTGTATTAAACGTCCTCGCTCGTTTCAGTAAGTGCCGATAGGCATCGTTCCTTACACTTCAACACATATCTAGATTTTCGCCAGAGTATATAGTGCGCGAAATTAGAAGCTAAATAAATGGATGGCATGTATGAATTTATACAAT
>JAZHYW010032421.1:0-50354 GCA_037355805.1 Ixodes ricinus | reverse complement strand
AACGCGCTTGGAGCCAGTTTACGTATTGCTAAAAATCCATTCTCCCTAACAATTTATTTATTCCTAAATTTAGAGTTAATATACCGTAAAACACTATGGTGCAAAAAGGTATTTTTGTAAAGCACGTTGATTCAAATGAAGTGTAATAAATAATGTTTTCATCAGGGAGCGTTCCATTTACAAACAGTTGTCAAAATATGGTCCGTAAAATAACTTGAAGGAATTGCCACTACACTCTGCTGAAGGTTAAGAAAAGCAGGACAGAGCTCTTCCCCGTAACGCTCCCCACTCTTTCCAGTTTGGCAAAGCGAAGGCTGGAGAAAAGGCGAGAGAGGAGGCGAGTACAGTCGCCTCCTTTCTCGCCTTCTAACTCCTCCGTTCGCCCTGCCAAAGAGGATAGAACCGGAGCACTTTACGGGAGTAGCTTGTCCTGCTTTTCATAGACTACAACAGGGTATAGGCATATTTGTTCTCTCAAGACAAAGGTTATTTTCTACCGGCTTTACCATATATCATGTAAAGATGCAATAAGTGCAGTATCAACTGAGGCATACCATTCAACTGCAGTGCTTAAAATGGTTAGATGCAAAAATTATTCTTTTCCGCTCTGAAGCCGTAACAAGTTAACTTATTCTCAGTATCCCTGCACTGATCTGGTTTGGGGGCTGAAAGCATTTAGTGACATGGTTATCCATTCGATTACATCCTTTTATAAATGACATCGATTGGCTGAACCAATGCTCTACCAGATTATAAATATACCGACACCCTACAAATGCAGCGAACGTCAAAATAAAGAGGCTGCAGCATATATGCAACATTGAGTGTCACGTTTTGAGAAACGGATATGACAATTTTAATAGACCCTGTAATCGCAATTTGGCCAACACACCCGTAACAAGCGTGACCTAAAGATCTGCTCTTTGCAGGAGACATTCGCTGGGCTGGATGGAACAAGTGCAAGACAGTGGCACGGGAATACCTCAAATCTTCCTATCTATCGACATGCGTGCGTTCAGATACACGCCTTACGGATCTGTCCAGCTTGCAGGGTCGTGCAATTCTGAGGGTCACATAGAATACGCAAAGGTACAGCCTATTAAGTAAAATAGGTTATTGTAACTTTATGTTGTATGTTTAGGCAAAAGGATGTCGTTATCCCCAATGGTCGTCTGGTGTTTCGGCCGTAGATGAGACACTTAGCGAGTGCGGTACCATTGTTAGCCTGGGGCCTTTAACGTGAGTCACCCAGCACTGATACACGACCACACGAAGCTGCCCTGCTCATTCATATTGAAGCGGACAAAGGAAGAAATTGATCTCGGGAACCCTGGGTTATTACCGCCAACACACTCAGCCCCCGTTTCCTACAGGAGCAGCCAGCAGACGACACGTAATGTTGTCTGTTGGATGCGCCACTCGGGAAATTGCGCCACAGGTGAAACATTCATAGCTAACTCGGTCGTCTGCGAGCACGTCCGCTGTTAATTTTTGGCATGGCTGTATGTCTTATCTTTATCAGGAAGGAAACCGCGCCTTCAAATCACACGAGGTAAAATGCACCACCTAAATGCTCTATTCGGTGAGAGTTCCAGCTTCCTATGCGCAGGTGCCGATTGTCCCGGGTCGTCTTACTGCGTATTAAAAGCTGTAGCTACATCATAGATTGCATGTGAGGATTCTCCGAGAAATGACATTTCCCTTCACTCGCACGTGTGACAAAACAAAAAAAATTACGAAATTAGAGTACTAAACATTCCCTTGCTTATGCTTCGTAGGCTTGCAGAGAACCAGGATGGATTCTATCCGAAGAGCAGCTCCGAGACACCGTTCGATTGAAAGATTCAGCTGTGCTCTCTTACGAGACCGTAAAATCCGTGGAGCTTACGGTAAGGAGACTCGTTCATGTTCCAATAAATACACGTTAAAGACTTAATAGCAACCGAGTAAGAGAACATTTTACAGACTCGGATGTTACGATGGAGCACGACAAATGGTTCAGTAGCTATTTTCAACGCGGACTTTGAGGATTGGGAAGGCGTTTGCAACGGAAAACCTTACCCACGGATAACATCGATTCGAGAAGTTTTAGGTAAGGCCATAATAGAAACTTTGTCAACAGTACCAATTAGCAACGCTGCGTAAATTCTTTGTGTGTCTGTGTGAAAAGTTACGCATTTTATGGAAACAATAAATGTTTAACTTAGATGCGTGCTACGAGCCCGGCGCTAGTGCAACTTTTGGTAATAAAACGTGTTTTTGTTATATCTAAAATTTCGTATTTCCTAATACAAGCTTTCTTTTCTTTTTGTAGCTTGGGAGTGTCTTTGTGGGAGTTAAAGTTTTCGACAGCTTAGTGATTTTCGTTATAAATGATTCGTATCAAACAAAAAATGGGGTTCTCTTAAATTCTTCCGACTCAAAAACTAAAAAAAGGAAAAAAAGGAAACTGAAAAAACATACCTGTACCCATAAAAAACAAAAACAACAACAATGAAAATAGGTTAAAAAGTGGTGCTCCGAAAGGGAAGTATTGTGGACAGTTTACCAGGTGTTGTGTCCCGAGTTAACACAAAATAAAGCAGTAGCCAAAGATGTTCTCCTTGTCAAGCTTAGAAAGTTCTGATTCCATGCAAGATCTGAATCGAGCTTTTTTTTTTGTTCTTTTTCCTTGATTTTGATGAAACCGGTTTGGGTGCGAGTTTCCAAGCGTTATCAGTGTTTACCGAGAACAACGAACCGTAGTTATAATGGACAGAAATTCAAAATAGTGCAACGGTGGTCCTTAGGAATCAATGCGGAGACAGAGTCGTCTGCTTCTTGCGAAGAATTTGCGGTGACGTCAGAACGACGCCAAGGTCTGATTGGTTTGATTGGAAGGTGAGATGTTTCTGGGCGAAGGCCAAAATGTATACTCTGTTGGAGCCCAAGCACGACATCGATGAGGTCAGATGTTGCTTTCTTTAAGCGCGCCTCGAATCCCAATGCCCGTGAAACCGTAAGGTGCCCCAGGCCCATGCTTTTGAAAAGCGGGGGTAAGCGCGCCACGCCATCTCTCCGGCCACCACCGATACATGATACTTCCCCCTCACTTGCTGTGGTTCAAAATCTTTCTGGTAATCGTCGCGCGTGTGCTGGAGGGGATGGTCGGTTGAATACGTAGCAGTCGTTGGTCCCTGGGGTGCTCGTTCTGCGCTCGTTCTTGCGCTGGGGCATGGAACTTTTAGGACGTATATGCTCTATCTGCCACCGTGTTTGCCCCTTATCAATGTCGATCATCAACGACCGCGGACCCAGATGTCGAGTGATGGTACCCGCCATCCAAGTGCATCCACTTGGAAACTTACGTTTTTACACTTCTTGTACCACCGAAAACTATTCTGGGTCTGTCGAGCTTGTTGGACGATTCATAGCTGGGGCCATGATTGGAGTCTCTCGAGCGGAGATGGCAACTCACGACCAAGTAACGTCCAAGATTGTGGTTTCACCGTTGCTGTGTGTACAGCTGTGAGCTGTTTGTACAAAATCCGCGCCAGCGCACATCTCACCTTGCCTTTTCCTCCCTTCGTTTACGCCTTCGCCGACTGCTGGACCATTATTTGAGCCTGATCTTTTTGTTTCAGTATCATAAGGGGCGGGTTGGAGAAATGATAGGTCATAGTTTCTTCCGATACAAAGGCGGTTCCCTTGATAAATACAATTATGCAAAGGTGGGGAAGTTGTCTGACATTACCTCACATGATATGCCGAAGGTTGCAAACACTCTGCGCAATTCGGACATAGCTGCAGAAAACGTAATATTCTTACCTGCGCGAACTCTTAGCCATCTAGAGTAGGCGTCCACTACGACGAGGTAGACTTGTCCATCAATCGGCCCTGCAAAAATCTTGGTGTATGGTGTCCTATGGTGCCAGAGGTCTTTCCTAGGCTGGGTTTTCGGCCTTTTGTAGTGCTCTCTGGTGTTCTTGGCACGTGCCACATTAGGCTATACATAATTCGATCTCTTTGTCTACTCCTGTTCTCTAGAAGTAGCTCCGGGCGTATGCTTTCACGCCAACGACAGCTTGGTGCCCTGCGTGTAGACGTTCCATGGCCTCGGATCTCATTGACGCGGGAGCGAACACGAGCGCTCCCCAGATGACACAGCCACGATGGAACGATAATTCGGTTTGCTTGAGCTTGCATGCGAGGAAGCCACCACCCTTCAGCTGTTACACCTCGCCATGTTAGACCGCTCGAAAAATATCAGCGAGGATGGGATTCGCTGCTGCGTTGTCAGCCAGTTGCTTTAGCAGTCATGGGAGCTTTCATTTGGGATTATAACATCAGTACATCGCCTGGAGGATGCTGCTTGTCATCAGTCTCGGGAATGGTAGACTGCTCATAGCATCAGGGTCTTTATTTTGCTTTCCTGCTCTGTAGATTAGGTTATTATCCTAGACCGCCAGCTTAACACACCTGCGTGTCATACGTGGCGAAGGCAGAGTCGGTTCTGTGGACGTCTGGCCCATGATGCCCAACAGTGGTCGGTGGTAAGTCGTTACTGTCACGCGGCACCCCGCGACATAGCGATTAACACGGTCCATCGCGAAAATAATACCCAGCCCCTCACGATCCAATGAGGGTAATTCCTTTCGGCCTTACCGAGCGTTCTTGATGTGAAGACGATCAGTCCTTTGTTCCCGTCTGAATCTAGCTGAGCTAATACTGCCCCAAAGCCGTAGGGGACGCCTCACATGACACGATTAAGCTTTTGTTCTCGTTGTTGTGTGCGAGAGCTCTGCGCTGCGTAACGACCCGCTTTAACAGCGTAAAGGAAAAACTGCATCCAATCGAGTCATGCGTTCTGCTGCGGTCGCAGCCCTGATGATAACGTCATCGAAGTCCCAATCCTCGGGATTCCAGCTATACAGTACTGTTTTTATGAACCATTGGAAACTAGCGCGTGCTGCGGCGATCCCAAATGGCATTCCCATTTACCCTGTAGATGCCTTTTATAGTGTTAATGGTTAACACGTGAGCTTTTTCTGTTGTCAACGCGAGCGTTCGCCGTTCCAAGCACCTGTAAACCTTCTCCTGGCAAGGTATGACGGATCAGCACCTCCAGGTTGAAACAGGGGCGGGGTGTTCTTGGTTTACAGATGACGATACGTGGCTTCGCTGATATTTGAGCAAGCAGCTCCCGAGTCGACCCCAAATTCCAGCTCGCGATTTTCGATCTTGAGGGTGACCATGAACTCCGGCAGCGTTTTGGATGCTCGTACAGCATTCAGCTAGTGCTAGCTCCGTGACTTGTTCGAAAGATTATAATCATAATCAAGTGTATCATCGTGCTGTTCCACGTTGTATGTGGTCCGCGATCGATGCTGAGCCCTTGACATTTTTAAACAAGCCTTTTCGGCATGCCCCTTCTTGTTGCAGAAGCTATATCATGCATTTCGGAACTGGCACGAGAACGCCGAATCTTGTTTTTGTCATCGGTAAGACGTCTGGGGTTGTGACGGTTATTTGTCCTTCCGTTGCCGCGAATTTGCTAGGAATATTGGTTTTTTAACAGCGCAAAGCTCAGGCTCTTTGGTTTTCAAGTCCTGTTAATGTTGTGCAGCACTTTCTGTACGCGCGACCATGTCGTATGCTTTCTAGACGTTAAGTTGGTCTCCGCAAATAGGCGCTGTTGGTGGTGCTCATCTGTTATGCCTCAAACGAAACTATCTTTCAGCATGACGTCGAGAGGTTGGGTTGGAAACTGGTTGACTCACAGGGGCTGAAGTTCCCGTTGCATCCACGCTGGCGGGCAGTTGTTCCTGCTGCAGCCGAAACCATTTCTGCGGTACTGGAAGTTGTCGCAGCCGCCTGCGACAACTTCCAGCTGCTAACTTACTACGGCTGCTGTGTAGGTCGAAAGGGAACCCGGGCTGCTGGTTTCTTCACTGAAATCTCGTTCTGCTGAACAACTCTGACGGCCGCGGGTCAGAAGTGTTTGTGCAGCATCGCCATGAGTTCGTTGAAAGGGACGTTTCCTGGTGTTTTCGGTGCAGCCAGTGCTCGCCCGACTTCATATGTTAGTGTTCTAGAAAACGTAAGCAGTCGGGCTGTTTTCACTGAAGGTTCTGCTATTTCGTTTGCATCGCAGTAGAAGCTGAAGCTGTCGGCCCAGTATTTCCAAGCTGCCTTGCCAAATTCTTCCAGCATGCCTTGAGTGGCCATGCCGCTGTATTTCTTGGATGTTGACCGACCTTGTTGCCAAAATGAGATGTATGATGGGCGAAGCCCAAGCGTATCTCGGTCGGAGCCCAAGCGTTACACTGAGAAGCGTCGCGATGTTGCTTTTTTAATGGTGCCTCGAATCCGAATTACCTAGCACCCGTTCCGGTCCCAGGGCGCGCTCTTGAAAAGCGCGGGTAAGTGTTTTCGCCCGGCCACACCATCTCTCGGCCATTAGCCGATACATGACAAAAGAGTAGTGAATATTCCTCAATGCCAGATGCCTTGAGGCCTACCTATTCATTTGTTTTTGAATCAGCCAATAAGAGCTCTGCAAGGAAAGAAAGTACGCAGGCGAGCTGGTTAGGAAACATCATTGAGAGAAAGCCTGAGACTGGGACAAATAAAAAGGGCTGCATACTCAGAAATAGGGTGTGTACAGGGGTACACCCCTTGTTCCATATGTAACACCCCAAAACTAGATTTCGACGTTCTGTCCACCGACGTCGAGCTCGCGATACCAACATTTACGAGCGGCTTGACAGGTCCAGTGGTACAACTTATAAAAAATAGTTAACGTAGTCATTAATGGCTACAGCAGGAAAATAAAGACTTTTTTTGGCCCAGCAGCAAAACCTCAATCATTTTTGTTTGTAGACTTTGATACATACATTAGTTATTTAGTACGTTATATCCAACAGCTATCAAGCCGCTCGTAAAAGTTAGTATCGCCAGCTCGACGTCAGTGGACAGAACGACGAAAGGTAGTTTTGGGGCGTTACATAAGGGACAAGGGATGTAGCCCCGTACACGCTATGTTTCCGAGAGCGTGGGGAAAATAAAAAGAGATTACTGCGTTCTGACATCACCGCAAACCATGTGCAAGAAGCAGACGAACTGTCCCTCGGCGTTGACAGGCTACGGCAGGCATACGAATTGAATATACATGTTTCCGGAAATCTAGTTAGAATGAACTAATATAGTACTATTTCCGTCTACAAATCTTTCCGTAGAAAAGGCAAATATTATAAATTTGTAAGACTGAAAGAAATGTTTTAGAGCGTTTTGCTGGAAACAGTCTAGAAATGACGCAGCACACGAGTGACCTAAATGCTGGGGATGTGTTTCACAACTTCACATGATTCAATTTATTGTTTTTGTTTTAGATGAAGAAAGTCCTGAAGTGGAAACAAATATTACTACTGATTCGGATCGTAAGTTTTACCCAACTCACGGCCTTGGAGAAATTATGACCTTGTAACCCTTTTTGGTAAACTAGAAAGTTGTCCTCTTGCGCATCTGGTACTAGTGTTTGACAGATAGTTCCACAAAACCAGCCGCTGTTCCTTTGAGAATGTTCCACGTTCTTCCGGTTTTCGAACGCGTGCTTTGAGTAATAATAATACTAATAATATTACTTGATATCTATGGGAAACAGTAGCAACAGAAAAAAATTCCGTTTGAGGCTGCTGACACGTAGTGTCTTAAATCGGTACTGCAATGAAATCCTAGCGCATACATTAGTGTGTAAATGCCAACCATGTTCCTGCCACACCACACAGGCACCAATTCTATTTTCGAAAATACACCAAAATACTATTTCAAACTAAAATAGATTACCAGATTGAACCCCGTGGATGTTCTCAAAGCTGCTTGGAAAGTCTTTACGTACCTCTTCCCCGCAAAAAAGCAGCTGCGCTCCGTGGAAGTACGACTGAAAGTTGCGTGCGCGCTTCCTGTCGAACTTGGCGGAACCGGATTTCCATTTTTCCTGCGCCTGCTCAAATTCTGCGAAGAGCTAGGACTGGACATCTTGAAGGGCCAAGTTTTAGCACTTTGACGCAACCAAGCGGCGAAGCTCACAAGCACGTCAGCCTCGCCGTAGCCTTTCCCGTGAAGCTAAACATGACATCACAAACCCTCTGAAGGCCCCAGATCTTCGAGACGCATCGTGCTTTCCGATGGCTACTCTCCGAGCGTTCGCGAGAATCGGCAGTTTGGATCGAAACTTATAGCCATCCGTTCAAAACACAAAACTGGGATTGTCATTCGCAGGTTTTGTTTATAACGTTTACCTTATTTCCGAACGTGAGAGGTATATTTCGATTTTAATTTTAGTACCCCTTTAACTTATAGAACAGATTGCGTGGTAGGAATCATTGCTTGGACCTTCTCTAAAGCACCGTCTTAGTTCTTGAGCAAAAACAAAGCCATGTTTATGAGAACTTTCTTGTGTCCAATAAACACATATGAATCATACAAAGATATGTATATAGAACATATAAGAACCATATAAGTAACTCTATAAGATATATAAGAACCATATAAAAAAACTTTTCATAAGGTTCTTATATATGGTTCTTACATGGTCTTATATTTTTGATATACTTATTTTATAGTTCTTATATATTTTAATATGTTCTATATACCTTGTATGACTCAATGTGTTTATTGCACACAGAAATGTCTCCTACAAACGATATGTTCCAGTATGGTATCACTTTTTTTCTGGCGTGTACATGAAAATTATATTAATATTTCGTACATATTCGAAGTAAGTATACACGAGAAGCGTACCCGAATTCTACGACTAGTTAAAGCTCAAACTGTAGTAGACGGATTTGTTAAAGCTCGCATGCACGCCAGAGAGCGCGCAACCCGACCCAAGTTTGGCAATCCCGAGGGTCAAACTTGGGCTTAAGAAGATTTTCCGCGAAGATGTTGGTGCAAAAGTACTTCTCTTTGGCTCTTCTATGACTTTTTTCCGGGTTCGAAATATAATAGTCAAGGAGTCACGCATACGTCAAACATGAGACGTATCAGCCGAACAGCGAGCGGTGAAGCCTAACTGTGGCATTTCCTTGGTAATTGAGGCCCAAAAAAGTCACGTGACAACTGAACAACCAGGCAGTGAAGCCTAACTCCGGCACCTGTTAGGCAATGTAGTACAAAAATACTTGTCCACTGGCGAAAAAACATAAGTTTGGTTATTCTCGGAACTCCAGCCTGCCACTTGCCCTTTCGCGGACGAAACAAGGATCACAGGGCCGTTGAAAGTGGCGGATACGGTGGCGGGGACTATCGGCTTAGGTGCTGCTGTTACTGCATAAACCTGGTCGGCGTCTTTATGCATCAGGCAGTTTTAACTCAAAATGCGATTCCCTCAATGTTAGAATTGTCGTGTTCCTCGTCAGCATTTCCACCACGCGTGATATAATCTAGCCGTGACCACTTGATGTTTGTAGTCAATTAAGCGAGTTTTAGAACAGTAACCAGAGTCAGCGAGCAACCGTGCGGGAAATTGCTGTGAACAATCCCCGTCTTTTCTGCCATCTTGAGACTACGGCCCCGCCACCTGTTGATCGTTGGAGTTTTGAATACCCTGGCCAAGCAAACGCTACACATGTGGGCATAAAAATATCACCTATAAACGCTCACCTCAAAAACAGTGTTGTAGGTGTTTCCGAATAAAAAGTCGTGGAATATGGTACTCGTTACTTGCTAAATAAGTGAACACGTTTCCGACATAGGTTACATCATAATAAATGAAAAGCGTTACCGTTACCGATAAAAACTAACACATGGTACTTTTGTGTTACTTTTACATTATAAATTAACACGTTTTACTCCTTGACATTACATCTATGCGTAAGCGCCATATTTCAAGAAACCTTATGTCCAGCCAGAAACTGAACATAATTACCTTATATTTTCTGCGGTTCCACCTAAACACTCACAAACACAAATAAAACGAAAACAAGAAACACTAATTTATGCGGTCTGGCGCCTACAAAAACGAAAACATGCATGTGTAATTTTTGCTTAATTAAATGTTGGGAAGTATATGTAACCTGGAACGTAACTCCGTTACACTTCACTCGAATAAGTAATTTAAGTACGTTAGCCGTTGCACTTTGACAAATATAACGAGTACGTTACTCACTTACCAAAAAAGGTAAAGCGTTATCGGTAACGCCGTTACACGTAACACGTTACCGCATACACTGCTCAAAAAGGCAGCATGAATAGACGCTTGGTGTATGACTGAACTCAATTAACATATACTGAAAAATATCGCGATCGCTTCCCGTTGCCAAATCAGTTCCGATTCACGAACAGGGAGGATGACCTTCCGCGAGTACAAATCAGCTAGGAAAATCTCATGTATTTCCCCACGTTGTTAAGGCAAAACAAAAACTAGGCTTCATTTCTGTTTTTCTTTTCGATGCTCACAATCCAATTTTGGACCTAAATTTTCATACAAGTGCCGGAATTAAGGTTCACTCCTGGTTGTTCGGCTGATACGTGACTTCTGGCACATGTCTGTAACTTTGTAAATGTGTGGCAAACCATTGAAAAACCATTGAAAGGCTGATGAAACTTACTTTGACGTTAACAAACGCATCCAACGAAAATCGTATTAGGCCGAAGTTAGGCCCTTAGGATTACCAAACTTGGGCCAAGTTAAACGTTTCTTCGGAGTGCTGTTTGGGTCGTATAATTGGTAGAATTAGCCGAAATACGTAATTCTTAACAAAGTGCATTGTAAGACAAGAAACAAATTTCGACCAGTTTTTTATCTTCTTATGAGGGTTGGACTGTCGTGCGAGTATGGTAGACCAAAACGTCAGTAGTTTTTAAAGAACGATAAGAAAGAGAGAGAGAAAGAGAGCGGAAGTAAATTACTGAAACGTGAATATGAGACATCCTGGATAAACACGTCTTGGTTCCATGTATTTTGCATGGTTCAAGTCAGCGAGCAACGTACGAAAACTGTAGAAGTATACAGGAGACAGGATAGGACGCTGAACTCACAACTCAATATTTCATCCAGAATAGAAGAAAGACGATTATACAAAACCAACAGACAATTGCACATGGCACGATAACTCGAGGGCGCGGCGGCAATGGCTTTAGGGCATCGAAACGTTTAGAAAAAAACTTCCTTTTCAGATAGAGTAATAGGAGGGATGGCTCGCGCAGTGCTCCCCAGACCTCGTACAATATACGCGGCGTAAATATTTCTGGAGAGGTATTCCCTATATCGTCCTATGACAGTTGTACTGTCCAGATTTGAAGTACATGTACAGGCTTCACCTTGCAGTGGCAATTGACCCACCATCAACTTCATAGACCGGTTATGTTCTTGTAGCCTATCATTAATGCATGACGGACTACTTTAATCATGAATAATGCTTACCAACTAGCCCAGGTCACCACCTTCTACATTCCGTGCATTTTTTGACACAGTGCACATCGTGTTTTCAGACATGGTCGGCCAGGCGACTGGACCACCTCTTGAGCCCACTTCACTACATAAGCATCATTCTTTCTGGGGGCCGGCAGCACTCTGTAAGAAACTCCTCTCCATCAGGACTGAGCAGCATTAACGCTTTTTTTTGTTGTTGGTGGCACTTAATTTATTAAGATGTAACTTGCTTGTAAATGCAAGGCTTCTGGTTCTACATGACCATATCATACCCTTTAATGGCTCCTTAGAGCAGCGGTTCTCAACCATTAACGTTTCGCGGACCCTTTGTTGATCGGCGGAGATCATGAAGGATCCCGTTTGTAGTGAGGGGAAGGTAAATGTATAGATCACTTAAAATAGTAATTTAATAAATCAATATAACTAAGTGCTAGTGCAAAGTAGACTTCTCTCATTAGCATACACATGAGAAAACGCGCCCGAAAATTGGAATGATTCTTCTCAATCTACAAAAAGACAACTTTGATTGCCGGGCTTGACTAGTGAGGCAGGGCTTCGCGGACCCCTAGAATGCCTTCGCGGACCCCCATTTGAGAACCACTGCCTTAGAGTTTTGTTTTGGGAATCCAAGGGTTAATATGTTGTAACCGCGAGAACAAGAGCGAGGCCTAATCTGCCTTTTTCAGAACGAGACGCGATGTCTTTCGCAGGCGGTACGTCTGCTAAAGCGAATTTAGAACCGAAATTGTCTGCCACGGCGTGCCGATGACAGACACAAACGAAACAAGAAAACACCCTACCTAGTCTGCTAAGACGGAAAAAGTGAATTTTCTTCTGCAAATCGAGCGCCGCAGCGAGGTGGGAGTGGGGGGAGGATAACAGTGTGACCGCCTGATATTTCACGTTTAGAGGAATTAACGACCTGCACTTTCTTTAAATATTTAAGGTTGATCACCTGCCGTACTGAAAATGAAATTTACAGGTGAAAAAAAAAAGGGCTAAGAAAAAGCACATCAAAGACTGTGACACCCTCTCGCTGTTTTCAGACGCAGACGAAGAGCGCCCCTTGGTTTGCGTTGTCTCGGAAGAAATATACGAGGAAGCACAAGTTCCCCGCCGTTACTGCACGCACATGGTTCACCAAGGAATGACCGTAGACATCGCAGCAAAGAGAGTCCACGTTGCAGGTAAGATTATTCAAGAGTTCAAGTCTATAATTCCGGCTGTCCCGCAACGTTCTCCTCGATCCGGTACGACATCCGGAATTCCGTAGAAAAGACTAGCGGCGCCCATGATCACTTCAGGCGTTTTCGTTGCAAAAGGTTTAGCGGAGGAGGTAACACAATCTACGTCAACCGTGGAATGCATTCTTATGCACAGAAGTTTTTTCGGATTTCGCCAGCGGCCATGGCGCATTACTTAGCATAGCACGCATGAAGCTGAAAGAGTGATTTTCGACCAGCTGCCATAGCACCTGCGCCGCGAACAGCTGCGCGTCTTCATAGGTATCGCAAGTCAACAGTTCATGAGTAGGGTCTTTGTTTTCGGTAAGTATCAATCAACCCGAAAATGAACCCCGAATCGAATTTATTACAGTCGGGGAAAACCAAAATACACTCGAATTAGAGCAAGCTGCCCTTGAATAAGAAACACCATAAGATCAAGGGCCGAAAATTTCTATCTGGAGATTCATTCTTATAGTCGCCCCAAACAGAACTCCTACTTAACAAGAAATAGCTGTCCTACCGTCCCCGTTCCGCCATCTGTCTGTAAAAATAACTTTATTGGTCTTACAGTGAAGAAGATGGTCGATTGCTCCACGAGTCTTTTAGCAATGTTTGTCGCCCCTTACAGTGTTCTTTACTTAAATTTCGTGGTATTAGCCCCGAGAGCGAACACAAGCGTCGCTGCGGTCGCCGCGCCCTGATTGGGTGAGGTGTACCGTGACGTCAGGAAGAGGACTCCGCTCCGCGATCTCGCATCGGCTCGCTTCCCAGCACCGGTTTCCTGGTTTGGCGTTGTGTGCCGCGAGCTCTTCGAGGAGCTGGACCTCGTTTACCCGGTGTACAAGACGTTGAGTTAGGCCGATCTAGACGTGCTTCCGTACATTTTATAAGCCTGCTTGTCCCTTTTACCTTTAAAATTGGGTTACAAATCCCGAAAGCTATCGGCGGAGGCGATTCCGCCGATGAACCTCCCCGTCCGTCCACACGACACAAGGCAATCTTGCGAAGGGTCGGTGAAGCGGTGGCGCAAGTGTTTCAGACGCTGGAATTCTGTTCCTTGCATGTTCATGATTTAGGACGATATTACATCCCGCTTTCAAGGCATTTGAAGTGGCATTTATATCATGGGCCTTTGGGTGGTCTGCAAATTAGCTCGCGACCCCGACTCTGCGCTGCCACTCTGCATGCGCTGGTTCGCAGTTGTTTTAAAGGCCCTGCGTCTGATGATCTTTGAAGTGCTCGTGGAACTGGGTTGTTTTACATAAATGTAGCTTCTTCGTGAATTAATTATATAGTTTACAACCTATGCAGGCATATTTCTTAGAAGATGCACAATTACTGGAAATTAGTTTGTATGGTAGCAGCAAAAACGGCCGAATTGCCCCCAGTTGCCTGCATGATATATATTGAACTGCCCAAAATATGCACAGCAATAGTAGCGTAATTTGGAATGTTTATACTTTTTCCTGACATTCTTTATTCCAGCCTTGGGTATTCGGAAAATACACCGTTTAGTTTAAATTGTCATTTCTAATTAAAAGAGACACTGCTGCAGGTCCCCAAAAGCTTCCTCAGCCGTCAAACTCCCTACAGCTGGACTCTCTGACAACAGAGGAAAAAAGGAGGAACATCAAGCATTCGAACGGCTGTCCAGTTTTAGATGCAGCACTAGTAGCAGAAAATGTGGAACCTGTGAAGGGTGACAGTCTGCGTGGGAAAAGCTTCTGGTATTTTAGCTTCAGGACAATTTGATTTAAGTAAAATCTAAATTTTAGGGCTTAAGGGACTAATAACGAGCTAGACACCTTCGCTTACGTTTGTTATACATTACTTGAGGGTTGATATAAACAAGTCCACAGATACCACTCGTGTAGTCCATTGAAATACTATCCGAATCCAGCAAAGGTCAAATGCGAGCAATGTATATAATAAATGTTCCTTGTTTTTTTACTTTGCCCCTGCACTTGGGCTGTCTCACTTGTGATTCTCTCCCCATGGCCCAGACTGTATTTAGCATGATGCTCGAGCAGCATGCAGCTTTTCTGCTTCGGCGATCTTGTTTAAAAACAGAGATACAAAAAAAATAGTATACATAACCTGCCAATTCATTCAGACCATCAGCAACATTTATTGTGTGAGATGTAAATCTATAGTGATGCTCCTGCAATTGTGGCCATATTTCTTTATTTTCATATACCAGCTGTGATTCATGCGTTGCCTGCCCTGTCAACCATGCTTAAAATGTTGGTTGAAGTTTCGCCTGCAGCTACTGGCCACACTTCAATAAAGCCACATATAAAAATTTACACTTCCTCGACGGGGTCATTCCATGCCAAACGTCCCAGACATTGCGCTCGACCCCTTCCGATTTCTAAAAAAAATTCATGGCCTTTTGCCCCAATGTCCGTAGCCATGCCCTGAAATATTTTTGGCGAAAAATTTTTTTGATGACGTGAGCGCGGTTTGAACTTTTAGAAACAGCGTGAAACTAGGCAACACTCAATAATTGATGAAAAATCAGCTTTTTAGTGAAACACCTAGCAATATTTTTTCTTAAATTTGCACGGCTTTCGGCTTACAATGTGGTTAAGCTTGTGAAGTTTTGTTTAACTTAAATATTTTTTAAAAAAACAAAAAATAATTGAAAATTTTAACATTTTTGTTATTTTAATAAAAAATATTTAACTGCTGCCGGGACTCAATATAACTTTTTACCGGCTGCCCTGCAGGTATATAATCTATAAAAAAAGTTTGAAACCGCTCAATAAAATATTTCGCAGTAAACAAAAATCCTGAAGTTGCAAAAAAGTCCGTTTTGACGCATAAACAGCTGTTTATTTCACCCTGAGGTGGTCCAAGTAAAAATACAAAATATGGTGGGTTTGGAAGACCAATCGATACTCTTTTGATTCTGAAAGTTTCATCAAAGTAATTTTTGTTTAAAGCGAGAAAACAATTTTTGAAGTTGTACTCTCGCACCACAACCCACGTCGCTTCTTAACGCCTCTTCGCCGCACAGCACGCCACCTGCGATGATAGCTGACGCGATTAGGTCCAAAGAAAGAACGGAGTTTTCTGCCGCTTACCTTACCCTTGTCCATCTTTCCGGCTGCAAGGAAAGAAACGGCGGGTATCGTGTAATAATCGTTGGTGCCGCCAGCGCTTGTGTCCTTTGTACCCGATGGCGGCTCGAAACGCGATGCCTAATACGGGCGCCTCAGTTGACGTGAACTTCTCCTAAAAGGGAAACGCGATAATATCGCCGCGAAATCTAGCTGTCACGCATACTGCGGTGAAAAGCGGAACTATTCAGCGACGCAAGAATTTGCCGTTTCAAAGCCGATTTAAACACAAACGAGGCGTGAGCCTCCAACTGCGCCCGTTCGTTAACACCACATCGCGTCGTCGTATGAGATTGCCCGTTCACGGGGCTTTTGTGTTGCTGTCTACATCTGTCCTGACGTCGAGAAGAGAGAGTGACTGCGATGTGTACGTAAGAAACAGCTAGCTTACTAGTGGATGCTCTTACCTGGCAGCGCCAAGCATTTGCTGATATCAAGACAGTGGAAAGTCCACAGGAGGACACAGCCGCGCAAAACGGTCAAAATAGGAAAAGCCATAAAGCAACAAGAGTAGAAAAAAACATCTTCCCACCAAGATGTACCCGACAACTCGAGGTCCCGCTTTCTACCTGCGTGCGCACACCGTGACACCGTCGCACGCTTTGCCGGGCTCGACGGTGGCGGGCTGTGCAGAGAAGAGACGCAAGGAACGACGCCAGGCTGCGGCGCGAAAGCTCAACTTCAAAATGTTTTTTCCTCTTTAGAACAAAATTACTTTAATTAAGCTTTCAAGAACAAAAGGAAATAAACTCTTTTGCAGAAGTCACCATGTTACGTATTTTTCTTTGGGCCACCTCAAGGCAGAATTGACGGCTCTTTAAACGGCAAAACGCAATTTTTCACAATATTTTTTTCTGCAAGATATTTAGTTGTACGGCCTGAAACCTTTTTTGTGTATAGTATACCTACATGGCTGTCAATAAGAGTATTTACAGTCGCATGCAGCAAAGCGATAGTTTGTAGCAAAACTAAAAATATGCTAAAATGCTCATATATTCCTTATTTTTTTAAAGCTGCTTCGAGCATACCGAATTCCATGACCATGATCCTTATTACATAGCAGTCCAAATACCGTAGGGGTTTTAGGCAAAAATATTCCAGTGTTCCGTAAAAAAAAAATCTTACTTTTCATCAATTATTGAATGAGTCGTTTTTCCACCCCCTTTTACTAGTTCGAACCGCCATCACCCCATGAAATTTGTTTTTCGTCAAAACAATATGTTTGAGAGGCACGACAAACGTTACGGTGAAGAGCCATCAATTTTATTTTAGGAATCGGAGGTGGCCGTGGGACCTTTGACATGGCATGTAGAAGTCCACGTCGCCTGATGCCGCCCGTCGTTTACGCATCGCGTTTCGAGCCGCTCTCGGGTACAAAGGACACAAAGGGCCTGCTATTGCTACGCGCTGGCGGCACCTACGATGATTACACGATACCCGCCGTTTCTTCCCTTGCAGCCGGAAAGACGGACAAGGGGAAGCGGCAGAAAACTCCGTTCTTTCTTTGGACCTAATCGCGTCAGCTATCGTCGCAGGTGGCGTGCCGTGCGGCGAAGAGGCGTTAAGAAGCGACGCCGGGTAGTGGTGCGAGAGCTCAACTTCAAAAATTGTTTTCTCGCTTTAAACAAAAATTACTTTGATTAAACTTTCAGAATCAAAAGATTATCGATTGTTCTTCCAAACCCACCATATTTTGTATTTTTACTTGGACCACCTCAGGGTGAAATAGACGGCTGTTTATGCGTCAAAACGCACTTTTTTGCAACTTCAGGATTTTTTTTTACTACGAGATATTTTATTGAGCGGTTTTAAACTTTTTTTATAGATTATATACCGGCAGGGCAGCCGGAAAAAAGTTATATTAAGTCCCGGGAGCAGTTAGATATTTGTTTAAAAAAACAACAAAAATGTTAAAATTTTCAATTTTTTTAGTTTTTTAAAAAATATTTAAATTAAACAAAACTTCACAAGCTTAACCACATTGTAAGTCGAAAGCCGTGCAAATATAAGAAAAAATATTTCTAGGTATTTTACTAAATAGCTGATTTTTCATCAATTATTGAGTGATGCCTAGTTTCACGCTGTTTTTAAAAGTTCAAACCGCGCTCACGTCATCAAAAAAATTTTTTCGCCAAAACTATTTCAGGGCATGGCTACGGACATTGGAGCAAAAGGCCATGAATTTTTTTTAGAAATCGGAAGGGGTCGAGCGCAATGTCTGGGACGTTTGGCATGGAATGACATTTTATATGCCTGCTTGTCCCTTTTACCTTTAAAATTGGGTTACGAATCCCGAAAGCTATCGGCGGAGGCGATTCCGCCGATGAACCTCCCCGTCCGTCCACACGACACAAGTCAATCTTGCGAAGGGTCGGTGAAGCGGTAGCGCAGGTGTTTCAGACGCTGGAATTCTGTTCCTTGCATGTTAATGGTTTAGGACGATATTACATCCCGCTTTCAAGGCATTTGAAGTGGCATTTATATCATGGGCCTTTGGGTGGTCTGCAAATTAGCTCGCGAACCCGACTCTGCGCTGCCGCTCTGCATGCGCTGGTTCGCAGATGTTTTAAAGGACCTGCGTCTGATGATCTTTGAAGTGCTCGTGGAACTGGGTTGTTTTACATAAATGTAGCTTCTTCGTGAATTAATTTTATAGTTTACAACCTATACAGGCATATTTCTTAGAAGATGCACAATTAGTGGAAATTAGTTTGTATGGTAGCAGCAAAAGCGGCCGAATTGCCCCCAGTTCCCTGCATGATATATATTGAATTGCCCGAAATATGCACAGCAATAGTAGCGTAATTTGGAATGTTTATACTTTTCCCTGACATTCTTTATACCAGCCTTGGGTATTCGGAAAATACACCGTTTAGTTGAAATTGTCATTTCTAATTAAAAGAGACACTGCTGCAGGTCCCCAAAAGCTTCCTCAGCCGTCAAACTCCCTACAGCTGGACTCTCTGACAACAGAGGAAAAAAGGAGGAACATCAAGCATTCGAACGGCTGCCCAGTTTTAGAGGCAGCACTAGTAGCAGAAAATGTGGAACCTGTGAAGGGTGACAGTCGGCGTGGAAAAAGCTTTTGGTATTTTAGCTTCAGGACAATTTGATTTAAGTAAAATCACAATTTTAGGGCTTAATGGACTAATAACAAGCTAGACACCTTCGCTTACGTTTGTTATACATTACTTGAGGGTTTATATAAATAAGTCCACAGATACCACTCGTGTAGTCCATTGAAATATTATCCGAATCCAGCAAAGGTCAAATGCGAGCAATGTATATATTAAATGTTCCTTTTTACTTTGCCCCTGCACTTGGGCTGTCTCACTTGTGATTCTCTCCCCATGGCCCAGACTGTACTTAGCATGATGCTCGAGCAGCATGCAGCTTTTCTGCTTCGGCGATCTTGTTTAAAAACGGAGATACAAAAACAAAATAGTATACATAACCTGCAAATTCATTCAGACCATCAGCAACATTTATTGTGTGAGATGTAAATCTATAGTGATGCCCCTGCAATTGTGGCCATATTTCTTTTTTTCATATACCAGCTGTGATTCATGCGTTGCCTGCCCTGTCAACCATGCTTAAAATGTTGGTTGAAGTTTCGCCTGCAGCTACTGGCCATACTTCAATAAAGCCACATATAAAAATTTACACTTCCTACGAATAACACGCAAAAAAAGATTAAATATAAACGAGCGCGCCGACAGCTAGCGTCGCCACAGCCTCCACAGGGCGAGCGGGGCGAGTCGGGGAAAAATTCTCTCCTCGCCGTGACGTCACCCCAGTTCGCCGTAGGGGGCGCCACGCGACCTTCTCGGGGCTAATAGGCTTGATCCCTGTGATGCATTCCTCTTCCCACCGACGATGAGAGGTGACCATATCTTAAATATCAAAGTATGTTACACCGAGGTGCTTAAAAATTGTTCTCCTCGGTGCGGATCTTTTGTGGCGGACTCTGACTGTTTTTCTTTTGCTAGGTCTTTGATTCTGTGTTATTTCCGCCGCTTTGTGTAGATCGGGAATGCGGGTTATCTTGTGCAAACCCGTGATAATTCTCATGTCTCTCTTGTTAAATGAATTGCTCGAACCATTAGGTTTAAAGATTTTTCTTCTGCCCGCCATGCTTCGGCTGTTATTTTCTTGATAAGGTTAAGGCAGCGTGTTTATCGAATTTCAATCTGATTAAGCCAGCTCCGTGCTCCCCATCCTTGTCGATGGTGAGGCCGAGGATCCTTACACTTGGTTGTCTCTGAATTGTGGTGCCTTCTGCGCACAGGGTAATTAATGGCGTCTCCGATGTTCCTCTTTCTATCCCGTTTTGGGGCGACGACTGTGTAGGTGTTTTTTTCGGCTAATGATTGTCATTTTTTTTTCTGCAGAGTCTATGGTAACATTTAGTGCTTCTTGAAGTCGCCTTTCTTGAATGTTAAGTGTGTCTTTGTTGATTCATTAGGTGACGTCGTCAGCCTATATAGTGTAAACTACTTATCGTATTGTGCCGAGGCAGAATGCTAGGTCAGCCATTGTCATCCTAAATAATGTTATAGAGTTGACCGCTTCTTGTGGAACTCCTACCCTGTTTTTTGTAAGGAGGCTTGTGGTTCCTCCGTGTGAACCTGGAATTTGCGCCGGTAAAGAAAGAATTTGGTAAAGCTTAGTATTCGTCGACGTTGACCTTGATTGTTTGCTCCTTGAATAATGGGATGGGGTCCAACACCTTTGTTATGCCGATTACCACTACTGCACGAGGCTGTACGGCAGGTTTAAATTTTGTAATGCCATTGTAAACCCTGGCTAGAGTGTCTTGTGTGGACAGGTGTGGGCGGACTCCAGCTGGCATGGGGTGTAGTACGTTGTTTAACTCTAGGATCCAGGTTATTCTGGCCAGGACCATACGTTCTATTGCTTTACATTGCCTGGAGGTTAGGGAGGTTGTTCTAAGTTCCCGGATGTCATTGTTTGGTTTGCCTGATTTCGAAAGGAGTATTAAGATGAATATCTTCCAGTTATCGGAGAGTCGACGGATTCTCATATCTCGTTGTATTTATCTAGGAGCTCACGCATTTGTTCAACCGGGAGGTTTAGGAGGGCTGTGATGGTAATGTGGTCCGGGCCTGGAGCTGTGCAGCTGCTTGCTTTTGCTAGAGCGTCCAAGAGCTCTTTCATGGTAAAGGAGGAGTTTTCTGGTTAGAATACGTTGATGGCTTAAGGCGCATAGCAGGTATCCGGTGGTTCTTTGGTGGGTTGAGGGAAGAAATTGTCGACCGTTGCCTTTGCTAGCTCTTCTGTTCTGTTTAGCCGCAATGGAGGCTCGAACCGGTGTTAATGCTTTTGGTTTTGTCACGCATTCCTCGGTATCTGTTTTATATCTTCTGTAGTTCAGACGCATCACCAAAGGAACTCCAGAGTGGCCACCATCTATTTCGTCTAAGTTCGAGAGTGTACATTTTAACCAAGGCCGTGGCTATGTTAAATTTTGTCCGAAGTGCTAGAATTTGTTTCAGTTCAGTTGAGATTGTTTATTTCTCTCTGAACAAGGAGAGGAAGGAGGTAGAGAAAAAAGCTGCCATTTCAACTGGCCGATGCCTCTACTTTTCTTTACAGTACAGCGCAAAACAGGACATTTGCAAATGCACATGCATAACCAAACAAATTCATAATAAACACTCGCCCCAGATTTAAAACGATTGAAAAAATAATACTGGTTACATCAAAAAGGACTTTTTTACATTTTGCTCCTCATTCATAAACGATATCACTCTCCACAAGAAGTCCTTTAATATTCCTCTTGAAAATCAGAAAGGAACACTGAAAGTTCACCTTTTCTTCAATTTTGTTTAACAAGGAAAAAAACTTGACAGTCCAAGTGTTGCTTGCCATAATTGGTTCTTACTTGAGGTTTTTTCCAGATATTTTTCTCAGTGCATCTTCTGAGCTAACATTTTTGAGGATTAGGTATAGCTTCTCTTTTCGGATAAGCTGAAGTAATGTAAAGCAATATATTTTATTTGCCTTTAGCATAGTGTATTTTTCAAACAGTGGGTCCGTACAGAAGTCTCGCAAGTTACCTTGAAAATTATCTAGCAAGCGAAGTATTCGCTTTTTAAAGGCTATTTTTTATTATAGTCCGTCATAGCTGTGTACCCCACACCAATGCACCATGTGATATTTTTCAGTCACATAAACAATAATATGTATTTCTTTTTTAACCATGGAGCTAGTAGTTTATGAATTCCATATATACATGCTAATGATTTAGGTAGTTCAGCGCAATGTTTCTCTGATGCTTCGATCAGTTGAAGTCTTCAATGAACCATATGCCTTGAAATTGTTCGGTATCTCAGGGCCTCTAGGCGGCTAGCCCAGAGATTGAGATGAAGGTCGGGTGTAGGAGAATCCTCTTTAACCTGGTATATTGCCTTTGCAACTTTGAAGGCCTATTGGATACGGGTGGCTAGGTTTCCTCCTGTGCGGAAGACATTCCATTTAATAAATTTCACCTGTTGTTTGGCTGGAGTGCTTGTTTTGAGTCGAGTTACTACAGATAGATGGTCACAGGCCATGTGATCCGACATGGTTAGCCTGGAGGATTTCAAGTTTTTGTGGCCCAGGTGAGGTACGGGGTAGGGTTGTTGTGCCTGTGGCTTGTAGCAATCATTGTAGGGTTTTCGGGCTCGTTAATGAGGACCAGCTTCTGTTGCTTGCATTTGCTGGTTATATTCCGTCCTCGTTTGTTAACTTTCTTGGCCCTTACTGTGGTGTTGAGCATTCTATTCCCAGCGATATGTGTAAGTGTGGTGCCCTGTACTGTGGCATCGAACAAGTCTGCGCCGTCTCCTTTCTTTCTGTCCCAGCATAATGTAGACGTTGCAGATGTTGAATTGTTCATTGCCTATGCGTAAATCAACTCCCACAACTTATCTGGCTACGTTACAAATTTGCGAGGTATCTTTTTGTGATAATGTTTTACTATTCAAGACGAGGGTGGTTGCTTGGCCATAAGTTGCGCTAGGGGATAGCTGGCGTTGGCGGTTGAAGGCTCGCCGACAATGGTGGAATGAGTGTATGCGGTGTACGCTCGAATATTGAGGTTTTAAACGTTTTCTTTAGATAGGAGGATAAAGTGAGGTGTGTTTGGTCCTCATCTCCTCTTATCTTTCTTGGAGTTCCGCGCCCATTTTATTAAATCCTCTGCAGTTCCATTGTAGGAGCCAAGAAATGTCACCTAACGTTATGGCTTCTTTTCTTTATTTGGTTTGGCAAGTTAATCATTGAGTCGTTTCAGAATATCTCATAGGGTTGGCGAGATGTTTTTAGGGAGTTTTCGACCCTGATCATGCTTTGTTGCGTTTCCGTTAGAGGGTTGCTCGAAACTGGTGTGATTATGTGGTTCTTGCCAGTTGGAGGTTTTACGATTGGTGGCGGGGGAAACTTGAAGGTTCTGTGCGGCCGATGTAGTGGTGTCTGGAACCTTTCCGAATGCCATGGGTGGAACATATAGATCGACGTTGTAAGGTGTTGCCCATGCTCCACGTGGTGTTGCCTATGCTCCTCCCAGGGATGTCAAAGACGGGAGTCTTTTCGGGAGAATTTTCCGCTTGGGACAGTCGTTACTTATGGCGATGTGAAGACCACCGCAGTTTACACCGTTAGGCCGTAGTTCATATCTGGACTTGCTATCGTGACTGTGGCCGCATCGGTCGCTGCGCTTCATGTCACAAGGGCAGGCTTCCGATTTGGGGTCTATTTCATGGCATGAATAACAGACCGGAGGTTTTGGTAGGTAGTCGGTTACTCTGAATATTTCGCAGATTAAACGATCGTTTATCGGAATTGATTTCCCGTCGAAAGTGATCAAGATATTCCTGCCCCGCCGTCCGATCGGACGAGCTGAGTCGATCGTGTGTTCTGCACTCGAGACTTTCCATGAGGGTTTCTGGAGTTTCTTGCACATAGTATCCGGAAAGGTTAATAACTCCGCAGATCTTATTATTTGAAACCACCATGTAACCTTTCATCTCGTAGCTTTTTTGCCCTTGACGATTTGGTTGATGTTGAGCAGTTTATTCGTAACCTAACATGAACACATTCGTATTCGTAAGAAGCGGGTTATTTGTTGTGATCGAAATGGTATTAGATTTCTGGTTGCGGTGGATGGAGAGGTAATCTTCTATGAATTTTTAAATCACGAAACCATAAGGGCGCACAATAATCTGCAGGGGCACCGCTCTTCTCCAAAATATACTTAGTTGCACCAACCATATTCATTGTAGGTACTTCGAACTGATTTTCTCCGCACCTGATTGCCTAAAGAAAGCAATTTGAGCCATCGTTTACGTACGTTTGTATGTACAAAAAATCCACATTTTTGTTTCTTTCTGAAAATGATATGTCGCCTAAACTACGTTGTGGATACCTCAAAGATGGAGAAAAGGTTCATAGTTCATGCGGCCGCCGAGGGTAGGTGCTAATAATTAATAAGATCTATTCTGCATTAAAAGTACGCAAATATATTGGCGCTAAAACTTAGGATTGCACAGCCTCGCGCTACCGAATAATGGCAACGTGAGTGATTAAAAGCGTCGCAGTGGTCTGTCTGCCACGATTGGTAGAATGCTGAATATGACGTCAGCAAAGGATTTCTCATCGACGGAAATAAGAGTAGTGTAAGAGTGTCAATTTTGACGGAGTTGGCAGTGTTGCTTTCAGCGCGCAAACATTTCAAGCTTCCACCATACTCACTACAAAAACCCTAGAACTTGTTGTTCACAAGGTAATGACGTAACGAGAGGGAACCAAAGCAGGGCGCCAATAAAAGATCGCACCGCCAATAGCGATCTCAACAGCCAGTTTGGCTAGGCCACAGATGCCGTAATGTATCTGGAAAACTAAAGACTTTTCTACGTACAACTGCGTCCAATGGCCTCGCTAGAGTTTTGCGCATGGAGAGGACACGCCGTCCCGTGCACTGCCACCTACCTTTTGTAGACTAATGTTGGGGCGGCGTCACTCGTCCATCGAACACACAGGAGAAGGCAGATGTCACCAAGCGTTCGGTGCATGCCTGACGTCACCATAACTTTAGTTCACAGAAAGCAGGTGATTGTGCACGAGTCGGCCCTTGTCGCCTTGGCTCTGCGCGCGCAGGGCTCCGGGGTGATTGCCGCACGTGCGGGGAAACTAAATTGTCCCCGACGCAACTCGGCAGTGGCGGCGTAATGGAGCTCGGGTGTTATCGCTCTATCGTGGATGAAAACGTGACCTTACTACCTCAGTTGACACTTGCTCCGGTTCCTTTTATCTACAAGTCCTCCGCTTGAGTTGAGAGCAACGTGCAAGAAATATAGAGTTGTGGACAGCGCGGTCTGTAATTGCCACAAAGACTCATCTTATCACCTTGGTTACAAACGGCGCTGCCAGATGATTCCTTGATGTGCAGCTAACGGCCGCCTGTCGCGGGCTCCTGATTCCCATGTTTCTCTTTGAGAAACATGTTTGTATCTAAAAGTGTCTTCAGGCTGCGTCATGGCGTAAATAACTTGGCACTTGCACTAACCGCGTTCTTTACACACTGCTTCGTCATTAACCTAACCCTAGTTTCGTGCCTTACCGAGGGAAACAGCTCTAAATGCGTTTGAAACGAAGTGATTTCCTTGCTTTGTATTCAAGCCAGCGTCCTTCGAGGTCAGATGAGACACTCCAAGCGGAAAGAGAGCGCGCCCGGAAGTAGACGCTTTTTTTATCGTTTCCTCAGTTGTGTTATCTGAAGCGTTCATATATACGGAGCAACCAAGCGGTACTGGGACATCGCAACATGCTGCGATGAGCTACCGGTGCCGAGCTTGCCAATCACAGCAGGCAGAGACATATCTCGGTCGCTTGGTCCCGCCATGTAGGTTAGGGAGGGACACTGGAGACGCGGATACACTGTAGGTAGGCTGAGGATACCTGGGCGCGCGCCAAGAGGATTTTATGAGGTCGATCCCGTCGGAGGGTGCGACGGGATCAACCTCATAACGTGATGTGTCTCCTCACCTATTCCGTTCTGATGCGCATGCTAAATATGCTTTCATTCACAGAAGCAGTCCTTCGCAGAGCAAGGTCCCGAGGTCACATGATGCATTTTCTAGCCTTAAAGGATCCTCAATTTCCCAGCCATCTCCTCAAGCCACAAACAGCTGCTGTATTTGAATCCATCGTTGGAGTCTTCCTACGTAAACATGGGCTCCACGGACTGGCCTTTCTTAATTTCAACCGGTCTTCCGATGAACTAACACAGTTCGCCGATATATTTAAGGTGATTCCTCAAGTATCTAGGAAGTTTGTTATAGACCTCACTTGATTTGTAATATTTCAAATATACGTGAGCAAAATACATACATGCGTTGCGTTTTTATGCTTGTAAATGTTTTGTAAAATACTTTTTTTTACCATTTGTCACATTTACATCGCAAGTGCTAACCCGCTGCAAGACTTCCCTAATATTTTAAGCTGGATTAATAACTAGAGAAGCATGCGCTATTTTCTCGAATTAGATCATGCTCCTTAATTTTGTTTTATTATTGCTAAGACCAAAGCCATGCAACGCTATACTTACATACAGCTCAAGAAACGAAACGATTAGCGAGTCTCGTGCATCTTATCACTTCGCAGCCTGTGCCATTGTGGCATAAACCAATATGAATGAAGGCGATCGATTCGAGAACAAAAATACGTGGCCATAACGAGCACATACCTTGCGTTTTTTTTAAAGCTTTTACTTACCCTAGAAAGCCCAGACACACCTTTCGGACTGCTACGGAACATGATCAACTGGATTCATAATTATGTACACGTGTTTCGTTCGCCCAAGAAACGAAGACGACTGCTGTAATATATATCAGAGTGTTGCTGTAGGTGCACAGGTTCAATTCACAATACCCAGTTGTCACCAGTGGCGTCACGAGGGTCAGTGGCACCCGGGGCGGTAGCCCGCCGCAGCCCCCGCCCGCTCCCGCCGCTCCCCCGCTACATCGCGTGGCCCGCCGCGACTGCCCCCCCCCCCACCCCCGCCTCCCCCGCCCCCCGCTCTCGTGGTCCGCCACAACACCCCCTGAGCGCTGCACCCGGGGCGGTCCGCCCCTCCCCCTCCCCCTTGTGACGCCACTGGTTGTCACAAAAGGCTAGATTATGTATCTTTAGGGAACCACTGAGGTAGTTCGACATGAAAGTGACGGGAAACGATATTCAAATTGCTTATTTTTCTCTCATCCGAAGAAAAGCCTTACTCATGTCAGAGTGAACAAAAAAGACATGATAAGCCGCTGTACAAATTTATTTTCAAAATAAATTTTTGTTTTACGAAATTTTTAAACAATAAATTATTTTGTATTTCATTGATTTGGAATACATTCAGTACTTTTGGCTTATTGGAGGGAGGAGGAAACTTTTACACTTAAGTTAACATCCACGAGAAAATAAAGGAGAGAAGCCAACAGAGGGCATGTCATATTACTGAATCTTCAATGCAAGGAAATATGTTGAGGGAGAAGAAGAGATGAAATGGCGGGCGGGGACATCAGAATGATCATTGGGTAGATGAAAAATCTAGCCGAACGTGACTCTACACACTCCAATCAGAGAGATGAGGAGCGTCATGGGCTTCTCGCGGAGTGTGTCGCGTTCGAATGCCCGCCAACGGCATTCGACAAAATGCGTTCAAACAGTGGTTCTGCAGATAAAGCAACTAACCTCTAGGTCTACCCATAATTTTTTTTTCCAATCAGAGCTCGGTATTTTTAACGTCCTCGCGCGCTTTTATCACATTCACCTTCTTTCCAAATCAGAACTCGTGGCGCAAGAATACGCTTGCACAATGCGCAATCAAAGTTTACCTTTTTTTGTGCAAATCGAAATTGTAGTTACCAAAAACAACTTCAGGAATGTTTTTTTTTTTTTTTTTAGAGAACAGCATTTAGGGGTCTGTTTCCGGGTTAAGCGGCTTCGCCGTCGGCGTAACCGCGCGCGTTGCTTTATGAAAAGTCACAGTTTTCCCGCTAATTTTGGCGGAAAAATTAAATTTGTGTTGAGGTCACACGACGTCCTTTCCCGGGCTAATGTTAGCGGGGAAGTTGGATTGAAATTGAGGTCCCGCGACGTCCTTTTCCCCGCTAAGTTTAGCTGGAAACTTTTCACGCTAAAGTTAGCGAGAAAGTTTTCGCCAAATTTCCCGTTAAATTTAGCGGGAAAGTTTTGCCTAAATTTCGAGTTAAATTTAGTGGAGAAACTTAACACGCTAAATTTTACCAGGGAAAATTTCTCAAAATTTAGCGGGAAAATTTTCGCTAAATTTCATGCTAAATTAAGCGGGAAAATTTCCGGCTAAAATATAGCTGGAAAATTGTCGCTCAAATTGAGCTGGATAATTGAGCCGAATCCTTCCCGCTAAATGGGAGGCCAGGAGGAGAGGAGGAGGGAAAGGTACGAAGGGGGAGGAAAGGCAAACCCTCCCCGTTTGCTCCTGAAGAGCTGCGCTTTAATTTCGCATTACAAAAACTTGTAAACAACATTCAGTTTTTTGTTTGTTTTTATTGTCGCGCGAGAAGGATAGTTGCTTCCCGCTAAAACCTGCACTTTCACGTTCCGGCGTAAAATCAGTAGTGGAGAGAAACGTCGAGTTTTAAACGTAATACCCGTCTCCCGCTTGCAGGACTTCCGCAAAACCATCGGTGATGAAATCAAGATTATATTGGGGGTAAACCTGGCAGACTCTGATGTGCCCCCAACTCTTCTGGCCAAGAGAATGAAACAGCTTGCAAAGTGAGTCAAACGGTCTTACTCGCTGCTTAAAAAAATGTTTTTTTCTTTCAGTTTTACAGTTAACGGCGCGCAACATGGGACTCACGAGGGTTCCATCTTGGGTCCACTCAACCACCGGATGTAGACACCAACGGATTAACGCTGGGCATGTCTATGTTCATGTCTTGCCTCGCGATTCGTTCTCCAGCATTCTTTTCGGCTAATGCTGTTATATCATTGGCTGCGGAGAGATGACGTCATGACCACGCTCGCTGCACTTCGCGTTTCTCAAACTGTCAGTGGCTATTGTTTTAGTAAGAGTGACATTGTGCACTAAAGACAGTACCATGTGCTGGAACGTTTCGAAGGAGGAGATGGTAGTCCAGTGTGCGATATTTAAAGGAACCATGATACGAGTTTTGCGCTGGCATAAATGAGTTTAGATTGGGATTTTACTAATCGCGTGTCATTTTGTGTGCCGAAACAAAAGTACTGCACGAAAGAAAGCCAGCCTTTTGGTACGAAAATTCGAAAGTATAGCGCACTATTTCTTGACTCCTTTCCTCAAAAAGCTCTCCGGTGTTTAATAGTAATGCGTCCGCGGTACCCAAGATTGTCAGCTGAACCCACTTCACGCATTTGAAACGTGCATTCCGTCACTCGGACTCGTGCGCCGGTCAACAGTCTATCCGTTGTCGAATATTTGGATTCGCGCTTTGTGGCCAATGAGAACCATTACGGCACTTACCATCACTTGCGAATGACAAGTTCCATGATGTTCTTAAAAAGCCCTGCGGAAGCTTATACTTACCGTCTTCGGTGCCCAAGCACGTCACAACCTCGTGATTTCTCATTTTGATTTTGATTTGAGGCGGAAAGCTGAGGAGAAAAAAAAAGTCTAATACATTTTGTAGTTATTTTGGTAACCCAGCACACGCATGTTGGTAAATATGATAAATATTATAAATATAACAAATATAAATCTATCTTTCTGACGGAGAAATAATTTAGAATTTATATTGTTTTTGATTTATACCTATTAATGCAGGCAAGTGGACATCATTATCTTTGGAACCCACTTCAACCAGAACAAAGGATACTGTCGTGAAGAGCTTGCGTCATCATTCGACGACACTCACTTATCGTTCACAACTCCAATGGTATGTAGAAATAATATTTAGAATACCTATTATTAGACTTGCCGGTCGCTTTACAGAGGCCAAGGCAACTGGAACCACTCCAATTTTATTTATTTATTTATTTATTTATTTGATACGTGCCCACAAACAGCAAGACGCCTTCAGTGTGGTGCACTAAAGGAGACGAAGCAAAGGAAGTATGTGAAAGTAGGTACAAAATCGAAAAGGAAAAGAAAGAAAAAAAGAAATGAGCAAATACCATATATGACTGCATAGTAAAGGACTCTACATCACAAAGGAGTACACTCAGGCTTTGGAAAATTTTTCACAGCTCGGGCAAAGGTATGATAACAACCAAAGATGCTCAGACCAGGTGCCTCAAGTGAGTTGTATACGAGTTGAGCTCTCTGGACAGGACTTTTAGGATTAACTGCAGGATAAAATAGTGGTGAGAAACGACATCATGTGGGGACTAGAAAACTGATCGAATATAGTAAATCGGCACAGTCAGCAACACCATGGACAAGTTTGTGGAGAAAGCACAGATCGAGGAGTGTTCTTCTTTCACTCTGTTTGCTTTACCCAAAGTGGTGAAGTATATTATCGTACGAGCAATATACTCTTCTGAAAAGGTAGCAATCATAATAGATTGGAACAAATTTCATCTGTACTCGTTCAAAAGAAAGTGACAAGTAGTGAGGAACAGAGTTCTATACCACTAAACAGTACTCTAGGCGAGAGCGCACGACAGCCCGAAAGAGTGACAAATAGCAGCTAGAATTGGTGAACTCTTCCAAAATGCGTGTTATGAGAACAAGGAACTTCATTGCTTCATTGGCCGCTCTTTCAATGTGATGTTTAAAGGGATACTACAACGAAATTTCGGCGCTCATTTTTTGGTCTATATGTCTTCAAATTAGCAGTATCACATCGAACACACCAATATCTTGTTAAAAATGTAACGAAAAGGAATTTTAAAACGAATTAAACGATTAGCAAAGAGTACCTGGTGGATATCGCTAACGCCTTGTTTGTAATGCCCGTCTGGGAACCTTGACGGTTAGTGCCGGTAACTCTCTCGCCTCCGGCCACTACAAGAGAAGTGGTGAGGAGGAACTCCCTCTTCTCGGAAATCTCATTTGTGTGTCCCAGAAGTCGCTATTGGCCCTCTACAAGATGATAGAAGATTAACCTGTCACTCAAAATTCGTACAAAAGCAGCCGCTTTGGTGGCTGAAATGACTAGGCCATCCTCTCGATGTCAGCGTCGCCCTATACTTCGTTTCAGCTTGGGTCCAGACGCAGCCGATGCTACGAGCGCGAGCGTGTGGCCCTGAACAGTGCTTGCATTGCACGAGCGGCAGTGCTTGGCAGGGATGCAGAAAGCCCGGAGCTCGCGCTTAAGTAGCATCGCCTGCGTCTGGACCCAAGCTGAAACGAAGTATAGCTTTGCTCGTCCCGTGACGAAGTACGCCACGATTGCGTTGGAAGTCACGTGCTCCCCGCTGGCTGTTCTCCGAGCGCTAGCCAGAGTGGGCCGTTTATAACGAAAAATACAGCCACCAGGCTCAAAATACAAACGTGCGATTGTCATTTACGGATATTGTGGATCATATTCAACCTATTTTTCAACACTACGGGTATGTTTCAGATTTCGTTGAAATATCCCTTTAAAACTCAGTGACTCGTCAATGTACAGCCCCAAGTCTCGGACTGTTAACACTTGAGCAATGGGATCACCGTGCAGTTTATAGGAAAATTGAACTTGCACCTGTCGACGAGAGTATGAAATCACGTTTGTCTTTGCTGGGTTGATGCGAAGCCCATTTGCTGAACACCATGATGAGACGGTGTTAATATCATGCTGTAGAAGAGAGCACTTGTAAACTTTATCTTTAGCTCGAAAGATCTTAATGTCGTCAGCAAAGAGAAGCATTTCAGAGTGTTCCTTGCGATCAGTTAAATCATTAATAAAATTAGAAACAACAGGGGCCCATGGTTGCTCCCCTGAGGCACTCCAGAAGTTGATCTAAATTCACCCGAAAAGCAACCAGAGACTTGTACAACGTTTGTACGAATAGAGAAGTAACTCTCAAAAAGCATCAAGTATGACTTAAATATTCCATAGTGATCCATATGGTGTAATATAATATATAGCTTAAAAGTCAATATAAAAAAACATGCCACACCCAAATGTCGGTAAATTAAACTGGCAAAGCACTCGCGGTACGGACATTGAGAAAACAAAAATACAACATTTGGACAATATCTATTAAGACAAAACTAAAAAAAAAAAACATATTGGAATTATTCATGTAAGTTCGTAGACTGTGGATGATAGAGATGTACAGGGTCCGATCGAGAAAAGTAAACCCTACTTTTCGGCCTGCATAAAAAAACTACGCATCGCAGAACGCTCAAACTCCGCCAGAATGTAACCCTAGCGGTCCAAGCCAGATGCCAAAGTTTCAGAACATGAGCTTACCTGGATCAAAAGATAAAAGAAAAAAACGAGAAATCTCTACGGGGAGGCTCCGACCACGGAGAGACGCAGACGGAGGCCGTCTGCTTTGCGTTGCATCGCATAGGTGGCGCCACCACCTATGCGGGTTGGCAGGTTATCACGGGCATCTGCCGGGCTGGGTGGCAAATTCGGAATTGTTCTCTATCCTTTCTGAAGTCTCACTTACGCACTGCTTTTCACTGCAACGGAAATAAAGATTACACGCTCTAATTTGTGATACTTCGGTGCATTTACTCAGGCATAACATTTCTTCATGCTAATTATTTTAGCAGATGTCGCCTGCTTAGCTCTTCCCAAACCTTCGCATAAGTGGTGGCGCCACCTATGCGATGCAACACAAAGCAGACGGCCTCCGTCTGCGTCTCTCCGTGGTCGGAGCCTCCCCGTAGAGATTTCTCGTTTTTTTCTTTTATCTTTTGATCCAGGTAAGCTCATGTTCTGAAACTTTGGCATCTGGCTTGGACCGCTAGGGTTACATTCTGGCGGAGTTTGAGCGTTCTGCGATGCGTAGTTGTTTTATGCAGGCCGAAAAGTAGGGTTTACTTTTCTCGATCGGACCCTGTAGTTGCTTCTAAATCGCGTTATCGGTGAATACTCACTATACACAGGAATAAAACGTGTTAATGGAGCTCGTGTTTGTAAGCTCTGCAAGGTGTTGGCCCTAAAATAGAAGAGTGCGTGGAAAGTAGCCGCACCCGAAAACATCTCTTCCGGCAAAAAATCTCCCGCATTGCTTGATTTTTTGTTCTTGTTTTTAGTTGGAGGGTTAGTGAGGTCAAGTGAACTATAGGCGTGGTTAGGTAATTCGTTGCCGCCGTGGCTAAGGAGGTGGAATCTATTTATTCTCTTTGCTGTTCAATTGGCCAAGCGCGGCCGACTAGATAGCCGATTAAACTTCGTTATATGTAACCATTTTTGATATTGGTTGTAGGTAAATCTTAGTGCCTTATTTCGGATGGAATTTCCCAATGCGTTAACAGCGACTAGCTAATCCAGAATTGGATGCAATGAAGTATAGTACGCTAGTATTTGTCACAGCATTGCTGCATATTATGTAGCGTCTCTAATGTCTCAAAAACCTTTTTTTTTCTTGAAGACGACAGCCCTAAGCTGGATGAAGCAGCTTAACCACGACAGAACGTTCTGCTTGTCCGTCAACCTGGCTGTTCTTCAATTCATGTCCACACCTGAAAAAGATGGCTGCCAACAGATGCAGAGCCTTAATTACAGAGAGGTAATTTGAAAGCATACTTCCCTGTAGCTCATCATATTCATACACTTGTTAGGCATAAAAAATGTATGAAATGTGTAACGAGGAAGTGCACCGCCAGGCTAAGCGGCATAATTAAATTTCAAGTGTTTACTCTCTACAACTGAGCGGGCAAACTCTCAATACACAATTTAGAAATGCCCATCAAACAACATTGACGGTCACCCTTTTTTGGGCACCCTTTTCGTCCATAATGGGCGAAGTAAAAGGGACAGATGTAGCACGTTCGCGCCATTCGGGCAAAATGGCGTCTTCACCTACCTAAGGATGGACGTGCAAATGCACATTGTCCCTCGTGGCTGACGTCTGGGATGCCAAGGACGATTGCCACGAGTGCTCGGTGATCAATAATGAAAGTAGGCAACGCGAGACACTGGATGCGCGCGTCAATGTCCTGTGTAAGCTCCAGGTCCATTTCATGTTACCCATATTGTTGACACTTCTGTACGAATGATTGGGTTAAGATTTCGCCTCTCAGGTCACTTTAGGAATTGTTTGTGCACAAAGCGTCTATTATCCTCCTTATACGAACAAAACTTGACTTCGGTAGTGTAGCATGGCACTCGTTGACGGCTTTTGATGTGTGACAAATCGAAAGTGTACAGAAACGTTTTATCCTTATTATGTAAGAGAAGTATTGCATAAGAAGAGGTTAGTATGACTACGACTACCTACTCGAAAGAGTGTATTTATAAAATCTATTTACTCGCCGACTTACTCGTAATATTCTTGTTTAACACAAACTAATTCATAGTAACTTCGATGTTCACCTGCTAAGCTCTGTCCATTTTCATGGACCTGCTCGCTTCTGTAGACACCATTCTCTATTTTTTTCTTCCCTTAATAAATCATTACCATTAATTCGAATGCAACTCTCATTTAGCGCTTTAGTCTTCGTGTTTGGGCATTTTTGCTCAGTTGAACTTTCTCAAGCGTAAACAGGCTTGTGAACTCTGTGTTTAAGACTCTTTTGAAGATATAGACGATTTTTTTCTCTTATGTGGGATGTTATGTTGGGGAATATGTCTTCGTAGCTTTTTTTTTTCTTCATCTTTAATTTTTCAAAAAGCGCTCACTTAGTTGACGAACTAGTGTTGTGGGGTTTCTTTGTAACTTTACCCTGATGAGTTTCAGCTTTTTCATTTTCTATCGTCTGTGAAAGAATGTAAATTGCATTCTTAAATTTTCAATCTTGTGCTAGAACATCACTATCGTGAGGTTGTTCTGGGACACAAAAAACGAAAGCCTTGTGAATTATTAAAGCACGGAATCGGTGAATCATGAAATCGATAAAACGCCGGTTGCGAAATCGCTACATCGAAGGTATTCACCTCGGGGTCGCGAAAGTCAGCCGTTCCCTCCGTGCTCACTCCTGGGGCAGAGCATAGGCTTGGCGCGGAGGCGCCATTCAAAAGAGTCTCTGGCAGTGACGATACAAACGAGTTCAGCGATGAGCAGATAGGAAGACGCGTAATCTTCCCTCTTCGCGCGGCGCGTGTCACGGTGCGCTTGGCCAATGGGAACACGCGACTTCTCCCTCCTCGCGCCGTGAGAGGGGTAGGAAGGGTTTATCCATTTCCGCCACGACAACAGACAGCAACAAACGCCGACACCGAAATTCCTGCAAAGTGTCGCCCATAAAGCTAGCGCTTTAAAACCCATAAATAAACACTCAGGGAAGCTGTACACGCTGCACATTCTGCGTTTCTCGACTTCATCTATATGATTAAGATGCGTATAATATTTCTTGAAGGTATGCGACAGCCCAGAATGGAGCGTCGATGCCAACTCATCCGGTTCCTACACTGTGGTTCGCCGAAAAGGTGGTCTCTGGCAATCCTTCGAAGACGCATTCCTGTTGACCAAAAAGGTGCGTTTACAACGAAAGTTGTTTTATAGGCAGAATTCTATGAGGAAATCGTCGTGAAAAACCGTCATAGAGAAATGCCATCAAGAATCGCCACATACTCAGTCACGAAAACCGCCATGTAGAAGCGTCATGAAGGAGCGTCACTAAGAACCGTTACGAACTCTGAAATCACGTGACATCATGACATAATAAGACGCCATAATGTCACGTGATAGCGTGACGTCATGTGACATTCTAACGTCACGTTGAGTGACAGCAACGTGAGGTCACAGAGAGAGAAAGTCACGTGACACCCTAATGTCATATGAAACTGTGGTGTTAGATCAGATTATGAGGTAACCTGACTGTCAAGCTGTCATACTGTCGATAACAGGCTTAGGGCCGGTTGCACCAACGTCGCTTACCTTAACCCAAAGCGGCTCTTTCCTAAGTCGGCTTAGCGCCCTAAGCCGAGCTTGGATAAGCACGGGTTTAAATTCCGGTTGCACCAACGTTAACCCGGCTTTACAGACGCGCCCCTAGCTAAACGCTGGATTTGCCTAGGGAATGTAGGGACAAACAGAGCGAACTAGGGAACGCTCAGAGGGATGAATACGATTGGCGGAAAGGAATCACGTGATGTAAAAAGAAAAAAAAAACTGCCGCAATAGTAGTAGTTGGCGTCTGCTTTTCGCTGTATTTCTTCGGTGAGTAACGAATTAAAGGTCTCCAAATTCAATAATTTTTTCGCTTAACTTTCAAAAACAGGAGTCAAAGCTTTAAATAAACACGAATGCTCTTTACATATGTGATTGTGTGTTTAATATCGGTTGATAACAGAATATTTTGACAGTGACAGTAGTTTTCGTGCTCACATTTTGAGATAACGGAGCCATCAGGGGCCCCAAATCTCACCGAACGCGAGAAGGACTCTCTACTCGCTACATCACTGAAGACAAAACATCATCGAGAATAAGTAGGCAGGTAAGATGACTACTGAAATCAAGTGATGCCTGAGACCGATGAAGTTCAAAACAGCGACGAACTCGCCACGGCAGCGGCGAAAATGCCCGGAAATCGTCGAATTGAAGTCGTCGAGATCTTGCATCAACCGTACTCGTTGCTATCAGCAAGGTGACAAAACTGCACTGTACCGTCGTTGAACTGATTGTGTCAAACCCTTTGGTAATGGAACTACGTATATTTTGCTTTAGTGACAAGGAAAGAAGGTATAACTATCAATACATCAAAGCAATACTACTGGTAGATCCCTTGATGATCATACAAACTGTCAATTATTGAACACGCAAAGGTCGCCCAGAACCTTTTTTTTTATTCCTGCTGATAGAGAACCAGAAGCTTGTTCGCGAGTGATAATAGGCAGATCTTGAGCTCATACAAATAGACGGCGGCAGACTTCGAAGTATAGAAAACTCCCACTAGTACATCACATCGTGCCGACGAGAACGGTTGTCTCTTCGCATCACCTGCCCCAGCCTGCCCCAATACAGCGCTGAAGGAATCTCGCATTGTAGTCGTTACGATTTGTCGTCGCCACGAATGAAAGATATAAGAGATAAAGCAAAACATTTCTAAAAAGTTGCGGTTATAGAACGCAGTTTTCTGAAGTGAAGATTCTACTCGCGAGACAAGGAAAATTCACTGAAGGTTGTCTCAAAACTAAAGAAATTGAATTTTTGCAGTTTTATTATTTAAATGCACCGCAATTTGATGCAAACGGCAGAAGTGTCGACAATCAGCTGATCACGTACGGGATCACGTACGAGATCACGTACGGCTACTATTTCAACGCACCGATCGGATTAAAGGATACGCTTTGCAAGCAGAAATTAACAAGGTGTTAAATAGCAATACGTGACAGTTATGCGAAAATCAGTAAGTACATACGAACAGGCTCGTTGACAGAAAAACCAACGGGAAGACAGACGTGAGCCCCACAGCTCCGTCCGTATCTCGGTTAGGGCTAACACGCACTGAGAGTGGAGAGCAAACTTGAAAACAGGGGTCGATAAACACTTCACGAGACAATATTTTGCATCCTTGTCACAATCGAAGGCCATTCTGTCGAGACTCTCACGCTGCTGTGGCCTAAAACACTTTGTACAACCAATTTCGTCCACCGCGTCGACCGCCACAAACCAGCCGCCATGTTTATAATCCAGGATTAAGAAACAAGCAAAAGCAAAGCGCCCAATGTTGGGCGCTCAAGATAAGCGTAGTTTAGTGCTAGGTTTAGCGATAAGCGATTTTGGTGCAACCGAACGAAACCGAAACTTAGCTTAGGTTCCCGACTAAGCTCCGCTTTTCGCTAAGCGGCGTTGGTGCAACCGGCCCTAAGTGGTTGTTTTAATGCAAAAGCATTAACTGCCCTATGGAGCAAGCTGACATCATCACTTTGAAGCGCGAAAATCTCACCTTGTTTTCGCGATCGCTTTCGGTTCCATTGGCCGCTGCGCTCGTCAGTTTTCACGACCGCTCACCCCATGGCGCTGCGTGTCCATCAGCGCACCGTCAACACGGAGCATCCAAGGTCACCATGGGAGAACGCGCGCTGACCGGCGACGAAAAGTATGCAGCAGACAAAAAAGTGAAAGCCGTTTACAACTCCCTGTAACGCCGAATTAGAGCGCAGCTCTTGAGGAGGAGGAGGGAAGGGCACGGGGGGGGGGACAAGTGACCTCGGGGGGGGGGAGGGGGGTAACGTGACGTCACTGATGACGTCATCAATGATGATGACGATGACGATGCGGATGCCGATGACGTCATCAGTGACATCACTGATGACGTCATCAGGGATGATGACGATGCCGATGCGGATGCCGATGACATCATCAGTGACGTCACTGATGACGTCATCGGCATCCACATCGTCATCGTTATCATCACGTGACCTCGAGGAGTCACGTGACCAGGGGGTCACGTGACCAGGGGGTCACGTGACCTGGGGACCACGTGACCTGGGGGACCACGTGACCTCGGGGGTCACGTGACCTGGGGGTCACGTGACCTCGGGCGGTTACGCCGACGGCGACGGCGACGCCGACGGCGACGCCGCTCAAGCCGGAAACGGGCGCCTAAGAGCTGCGCTCTAAAAGGGAGCCGACAAGCGGTTTGCATGGTTTCGAATTCACAACTCATAAGAAGTGCTTAGGTGTACCTTGCGCTTCTTTAAATCTGAACCCATAAGAAAATCAACTTTACTGAATAAATTAGCCTGCTTTCAGGGTTTTGTTCCTATGTAGTGGACTCGTGATGCCGAGTGCTGGAAAGCTCCTAGATCTAAAATAACTGCGGCTATCAAATACTAATGTTTACAATTCCTAAACTTTTGAATGATCTATATGAGGGAAAAATATAGAAACAATTGCATTTTCTTAAATTCGTCGTTTTTTTTGTTTCTAGAACGGTAGTGTGAGTGTATGCTGTTCGTGGATTTTGCTGTGTGTTAATAACAGGTCTGTATAATTTCTCTTTTTGCCTTTTCGTACCTCTTTAAATACTTCCTTGTGTCTGATACGGGGTCGAGGGCTCCTCAAGCTGCTTGTGAACTGCTTTTTTCCCTCGGCCTCCTTCATTGATAATGTATGGTTCATGGGAATAAGATGATTATTACTATAATGTTAAGGTGCCACTTAAACTGTCATAACGTCATAAGGTTGCCGCATATCGTGATTACATATTTCCCGTGATGTCAAGGAGTGGTAAGGTCACAATACGCTTTGACATCGCGTGACACCATGACGTTCAGTGACGTCAGTCTTGTCACATTGTGACGTAGCGTGACGGCACGCACGCACAGGTGGCATGTACACAGCTTATTCACAATGATTTTTTTGCTCCCCAGTCCATCTCAGAACGTGTAAGCTAGTGTTAATTTTCGCCACGATCAGGCACGCCCGTTAACCAACAATCTTTCGTGCAGGTTTTGAAGGCGATCGGCAAGTATCCGCCCTTGTGCATCGCCGCGTTCAACGCCGACTTTGAGAGTTCCGAAGCTCGCTGCGGTCGGGAGAATTTCTCTCGCCTAGCGGCAATCTCTCGAGGTGAGTTCGACGCCACAATGCGAAAACTAATGGCTGCACATAGCTCCCAATATTTTCCGCACTTAGGTGAGCATCACGTGGAAGAGGGAGAATAGTGAGTTTTAGTATGCATATAGAAGCAAACGCAAGCGCTGTGCACTTGCGTTCTCCACAATGCACATGCCCGAAGTCGCCATGCATCAACCAAGGCCGCAGTTTGGGCTCCGCGCACGCGCAATGTGGAACACGCAACGCTAACGCAAACGAAGAGGGCTTGCGTTCGCTCGTATACGCAAGACTAATATTCACTCATATATGTCACAACAAGGCCAAGAGGGGGCCAACATTTCAGTCGGGCTTCGCGCATTTCCCGGCAGGGGCACTGCCGGTTTAGGCCCCTCTCTTAGTCGCGGTCGCGCGCCAGACGGCCTTGAATAAGTGTGTGCAAATACAGACAGTGTCTCGAGCCTCTTGTCATGCGGCGCGTTTCGTGGCGTTTGACAGAAATCTGAGCGAATCGTCGACACACTCGTTCCATGGCGACGAGGGACTCTTCAGGCTTCTTCCTTCTTTCCACTTCGGTCGTGCTGTACTATGTGTGTAGAGAGCTTGTATGCGGTGTTTGAGTACTATGTGTATGCGGTGTGTGCGGTACTCTGTGTACACAGCTTGTATGAGGTGAAACACCTGATGTATGCGGCGTTTGCGTGCCCAGCTGCTGTTTATCGCTATATACTTTTCTACGCTCTCTTGTAATGACTCAAAGAGGGGTTAAAACTATCTCGAAATAAACGAATAAATAAATTAATAAAATGACTCATAGGTTTTAGAGCGCCTCTTATACTCCTTGTCGCTAGTTGTGTGCAGTGCACGCGAAGGCAACGCCAGGCGATGCGAGAAAGGGCGAGCACAAGGAAGGCAGGACGGGAGGGGAGGCCAATTGAGGGCGAGGGGAGAGAGGGAGAGCACTAGGAACGTTAGAGAGGAGAGGAGGTTTGTCTCCTTGTCCCCAGCCTTCCTATTGCTTGCACTTTCTCCCCTCGCCTGGCGTTGCCTTCGCCTGTACTGCGCGCAACTACTGACACGGAATATAGGTGCGCTTTTCCCTGTTTAGCGGCGTCGGCTTCGCCGTCGGCATCGTCGTAACCGCGCTGAATCTCACGGCCAAATTGACGTCACGTGACCTCAGCAGCAGCTCAATTCACCGCTAACTTAAGTGGGGAACTTAGTGATGCGCTGGAGTATCATCACAATTATCCCGCTAAATTTTCCTGCGAAAATTTGCAGAGAGACTGATTTTGGTCAAGTTTCTCGCTAAATCTAGCGTAGATACTGAATTTGTTTATCGGTGAGGTGACACGAAGTCATGTGACGTCATTTTCGCGTCTAAATTTAGCGGGGAAACTGAATTGGTGTTGAGGTCACGTGGGGTCCATTTTTCAGCTAAATTTAGCGAGGAAGCTGTGGTAGGAGGAAAGGGTATGGAGAAGGAGGTGGTGAAGGTAGGGTGGAGGATGACTGGAGGGAACACAGGAGGAGGAGGGGAGGATAGGAAGAATGAGGAGGAAAGAAGAATGAGGAGGGGAGGACTTGGAGGGCAGGAGGGCGAAATGAAGCGGGGAGAAGAGCGGGATAGGAGAAGGTTAAGGGAGAGGAGGAGCAGGGCAGGAGGGGAGGATGGAGAAGGGTACAGAAAAAGGAGGGGCATACCCTCCCCTCCGTACCCTCCCCTCCTCCTCCTTAAGGGCTGTGCTGTAATTTTGCATCACAGAATTTTCGTAAACGTTCTTCATATATTCTAATTAAAATTAGGATTTTTCTTTGACAAGAGCAGGCGTGAAGTGGTATCCTTAAAAAATCAAGCAATACGTCGATAGCGGATGTCTTGAATAATGGAGTGAAGGTCGCAGAGACTCTTGAATGATGCTAAAGTCCCTTATCGCATTTTGCACTGCCGCAATGCTGTTAAAAGAAACACTTGGTTACTATTTTACGCTAACGTAAGGTCCTAGGAATATTTAACATTGTTCTGGTTAATATAGACGCAGTTTTGTGTAACTTGTCATCCTTCTATACTCATTGACAAATTAGGAAGCCGAGAGCTTGGCGCGTCCCGGTCATCTTTCTAGATTTATGCAGCCAACGAGATTCGTACATTAGCCGATAATAACGTCGAGAAGCGAATCACGAAGCTTGAAATTTGAACTTCAAAATTTACATTCTGTGTCTTTTAAGCACTCGTGGAGTATAGCCGAGCGGTCGACAATTTTGTTTGGTGTGAAATTCAACCAGAAGTCTTCTCAATATTCAAGCATGCATAAACATAATAATATAAAAATATTAAAAGTGTTTTCGAGAAAAAGTATAGCCGAGCGGTCGACAATTTTGTTTGGTGTGAAATTCAACCAGAAGTCTTCTCAATATTCAAGCATGCATAAACATAATAATATAAAAATATTAAAAGTGTTTTCGAGAAAAGAGAACAGTGTTTTTTTGGGCCCTGGTAAATAGCTTTAAATAGCTGAAACTTTAAACTCTGCGAGAATATTGTGCTTGCGGTTGGGATAGTACGAAGAGCTTGGAAAAATGGTGTTATCTAGATTGAAAAATAATTGAGAAAAACCAAACGTGCCTATCAGCCGACGTCCACCAAAGCATAATATCGTCAGAACAGAAAAATATATATTACGTTTTATTTTTCATACAATACAGGAAGGGAACAAGGGAGAAAGTTGTTTAACAGCTTGACAGAGTCCCCTGCTCCTTTAAAGTGCCGGGTGACAAAGTCAACTATAAATCAAGAGCACAATATCAACATTGTATACAAAAAATGAATTACAACCTATCGCAAAAAACCAATATATTCAATTCAAATAAGAAAACAAATCTTGCATTGGGACAGACATTATATCAAAGTTTTTGTTTAAGAGGAAGTTTAGCAAATAGGTAGCATGTATCTTAGAGACTGCATGGAATTGTTGTTATGGCAAGAGGCACAGCCCAACGTGCCGCCGAGAAAGTTGGAACAGAGAACACATGTTCCCTTAGATTAGAAAGTTTGGCCCAAATATTCGCGTCTGTCTTTTTTTTTCAAAATGAAAGCGGTTTATACGTTTATACGTGTACAAATCGAAAACACGAAATGAATTATATTTTTCAAACAAACCCTGGGGGCGTGAAATGTAACAAACATTCGCAATGAGGCGGACAAATTTATTTTGTAACGCATGTATTTTTGTAGATTTGAACTAGCGGTTGTACCCCACACGAGGTGAGAGTAGTTCAAGTGATATATAAATAGAGTTTGTTATGTGAGGAGCTTAACGTTGTTTGGTAAAATAAAACGGTTTCGTGAAACTTTTTCAATGACCCTGGACAGTCTATGAAGTACATAGCTTACATTATTGTCCCAAGACAAATACTGGTTAAAATAACGCCAATACTCTTGAAATTCTCCACAATCTCTATCACATTCGAATTTATTACGAAGGTTTTCGTCATAAAAAAACTTTTATTTTTGGTTCAGAAGAGAATTTGTTTTGGTTTTATTAGTATTAATTTTAAGTTCACTGTCGATATCCAATTTCGCAGTCCTGTTAAAGTACCATTTGCGCAGTTGATAAGTTCCTCACTAGTCGTAGCCGAAAATTAAAGGTTTGTATAATCTGCGTATCTGACAAATTTTGCAAGAGGATTGATGTTAACAGTATTGTTAGTATAAATGTTAAATGGCAAATGTTTTAAAATACTCCCCGGTGGCATACCGGAGAAAACAGAATTTGTTTTAGGTGAAAAATAATTTAAATATACAGACTGCTTATGATTACTGAAATGTGATTGAAGCAACTTGAGTGGTTGACCCCGAATTCCATAAGGATACAGTTTTTTGCAATAAATCATAGTTTAGAGATTAAAAGGCTTTCGTAAAATAAATAAATACAGCTAAAGTCGTGTGGTTTGCCTAAAAACCTCTCTATAATAAATTATTTTGTTTTAGTGATGCAAGATCTGTCAAACATTGCTTCATGAACCCAAATTAATCATTAGTAATTACACGATACTTATTAAAAATTAGACAGGCAAATGTTTATAACTTTTTCTAAGCCCTCAGAAAAAGCCGGCAAGAGGAAGATAGGTCTATAATTATTTATGTCGTTCTTGTACCCCTTTTTATAATGTACAGACACTCTATCTTTTTGCATAAGTTGTGGAAATACCTCAGTTGTAAAATATAAATTAAAAATGTAAGTGAGGAAGGGAGTGATCAGTGGTAGAACATATTTCACCGGCCGAATCTGCAAACCATCGGCATCACAACTATGGTTATGTTTTAATTCCATGAAGACGGCAGACACCTCTGTATCAAAAACTGGAAATAAAAAAATGAAATTCCTAGTTTTAAAAGTTATATTATCACATTCGGCATCTCTACAGTCAATTTGAGGCAGAATTACGAACCTGTCGTTAAATGCGTTTGCCAACAGCACGCCAGTTTTTTTCTCCCCTGCAAAAATAATGCATTCTACATGATAGGAACTTTTGCCTTCTATTACTGAATTTAAGTTCTTCCATATAAGGTCAGGACGACATACATTGTTTCTAATGGATTCAAGATAAGAACGCTCCCTTGCTTTATTCAGGGAGTTTGTCAGTTGATTACAGTACGATTTAAAAGTCCGAATGTCATTGGGATCTCTGTTTTTCTAAACTTTTTATGTAGCGCATTTTTTTTCATTTTTACCTTCAAGTAGATCTACAGTTATCCATCGTTTCCAAATGCGTTTCTTACCTTTTATTAGTTTGTAAAAAAACGTGCCCTTACAAACACTTTTAAACCGTTCAATAAATAAATTGTATGCCTCATCGGGATCGCTATTTAGGAAAATATCATCCGCATTTGTATTTGCCACCAATTCCACGAACCTCCTCAAACCATCCGGCGTAACACACTGGACTCACGCAGAAGTAATTGGAACTGTCTTTTTTTTATTTTAGTCATTTTGACGCACATAAAAATCGGAAGGTGATCACCGAGGTGAAAATTTAGAACTCCAGATGTTATGCAACCTTCCTCCTAATTTTTTATAAATCAATCAATCAAGGATTTTTAGGTTACACTAAATCTGGTAGGAGAGTGAATTACACTACGACAACCATTTATTAGTATTACATTTTCCAACTGTGTTTTCGAATCAGTATTAGAATGCTCAGCTTGTTTTAATTTGCGAAATCATAACGAGCGCTCATATTATTCAAAATAAGGGGACAAAGCGCCTGCAGGGGGCGGTGAATGACCAAACAAAATCGTTTTTGGTTCGCAATTATAAAGCTTCGTCATGTTTAGTTATAACAGTAAACGTAGGCAGCAACTCGCAATCAATGCTTTATCTAACCAAAATTAACACTACTCCCTACCTCCTCGAGTTTCACTGCAATTGATAAAAAAAAATATTTTGTAGAAAGGCGATCAGATCACATCGGTATGTTCCGTGTGCCAGGTTTCAAAAAGCATAATGATCTGAAAATCATAAAGCTCAGGAAAAAAAACGCTCAAGGTCATCACTTTTAGTTTTATCTGATCGAATAATAATATGCTAACTGTGAGCTGATAAAGAGAATTATTTTTCAATACCAGCTTCAAACTGACAAGTCAATACATATTCCGAGACTTCCATATCAAAAAGAAAGTATAAACAGAAATAAAAGCAGAGAAGTGGTGCACAAACTAGTTGCTCAGCTCATGTTTGACAAGTCGTGTTCACTCTTTGCTGTTTTGGCAGGGTCACCGGCTTTCCTCCCGACAAAGATGTTACCATTTCGGTGATAAACAAGCTGAAAATTTTAATAACTTGTCCATTGTTCGGTAGCCCACAAGAGCGCCTTATCTCGACGAGTCATATTTTCAAGAATATACTCGTTATCATTGGGGTGTTTAAGGTTACGTCTTTTGTCCAGCCAGCGATCGCGAGTCTTTTTGCGCGAAATGCAGAATTACCCAGGAATCTTATCTGGTTTAGAAGGGAGCCTGCGCATTAAACAATCTCCCATGCGACAAGAGTCAGAACGTCTAACTCAGCAGCTACCTCATTAACCAGGGACAGCAAGTTTTCATTTTGCGTTTGTGTGACCTCGTGGACTTCCAGGTTTTGTTTTCTATTGTGTCATTCCAGTCGATTCAGCTCTTGTTTTAACTCTGCAAGTTGTCCTTCCGTTCCCGGCGTTCTCGATTCTTTTCATGCGTTTTGTTAATCGTTTCATGCCTTTGTCATGCTGGTCAACACTCTTCAGTAGTCCATCATATTAGTCTTACATGTTTGAACGGAAGTTCCAATTGCGGATACCGTTTTCTTCATACTGAACAAGCTGGTCAGGTTCATGCCTGTAAGCAATTTCGTCACATCGAGTTCGGCGTCTCTCTTAGCCTTCGCGCTTTGGCTTTTTTCTCAGCACTACATGTCTCGCACCGCCAGGCTTTGTGAGACTTCGCATTTCTCGCTTAAAAGGCTGATTCCGTGATGCCACGGCAAGTTCCGAAGTGATATGTGAATTGACATTCTGGACACGTTATATTAGGTTTTTCATCTCACTACACTTCATGGTTCCTTGGACAACCAGCGTTATCTTCATAACTCATCACGACGCGCACAATACAAGATAAAGGCAACGGCAGCAACGGCAGCAGCAGCACACAGTAGTTATTATTCGAAAGGCACTAACCTGCGTACAATCGCAGGCAAGGGGTCAAACACACTGTACTGCATGCCGCTGCCGCTGCCGAGTGAAGAAACCAGACCTGCTGGCAGTTTTTGTAGTCGAGGCATCGACGTAGGCGTTGCTCCGACGCCTGCACGTAGTAACCAAGCGAGGATGACTGTTCCAAATTCAGACTTTGCCTCTGCTGTAGATCGCGCTCGCCGGTGGTCGGAGCAACTTGCGTTGTCAAATCCGCAGAAAATCACAAGCAAGGGGTCGAACACTGTGCTGCTTACCGGTGCCGCTGCCGAGTCATTGTGGATGCTTGGGGGTTTAAAGACGCTTTCAGGCAGCTGTGCATGAGCGCCGGAATAACCGACCTTCAGTATTTCTTTCCTCTTATTACATTCGCTTCACTTCATTATTACCCAAGCAGGACTGGTTATCGCCACTTTAGGTGCTACTGTGTCCTTCTCCCCAGCATAGGCCTCTGTGGAGGCTCGTAAACTCCCGGTTCAGTGGCTCGGCATTTCGGTAAAACTAAAAAAGGTCGGCTATGGCGGCTCAATCTGGCGCCTGTTTAAAACGCCTATATCAGTGGAAAACACTTGCCAGCAAGAAAGAGGGCATATTTTTCTTTCTTACTGATAATATTTGTTTTCCCCACTAGAATACATGCTGCAGGTGCCCACAATATCACTTCTCGTTTTGACAATAAAAGGCTTAAAGAGATGTCGGCTCATGCAAATTTTTAGTTTTTTCTCAATTATATTTTTATTCAGGTAACGTCATTTTCTCCAACATTCTCGTTTGATTCAAACCGCTATACTCCGTTCACCCTTAACCTGAGACTGCAGCAAAGTTACCCCGTGCTCATAGCTTCGAGACGCGCATTTGTAGCGCGAGTGCTCGCATTGTTGAATAACTTTTCAAATCAGCGACCTGGTGCATTCTTGCTTATGGCATTGGTTGCAGTCTGAGCTTACGGGTAAAGAAGAGTACAGCGTCGCATTCTCACCGAGTTTGAGCTTTATGCGATGCATAGTTTATTGACCCAAACCGAAAAACCCGTTTCTTTTTTTTTTCGTTTTCGGGACATTTTTGTATACACGAACGTGCATTCCAAGCAAAATCGAGTTCTACTTTCTCGCAGAGAACTTCCAATCACTGCAATTTACCGAAGAAGCTTGGCGAACCATAAAACTCATATAATGTCTTGACATAAAAAAAATTGTTTGCTTTTTGATACCGAGTACAAATTTTTACTACGCTGAGTGTCACAACGCGGCCCTTACATTGTAGATATGAACATATTTTTAGCCTCGATATTCCTCCTTCATCTTCCATAAGTTGCACCCGAAAGGATCGCCAAAATGTTTGGCGCTGAATATAGGCGCTTGAAATTCTTTAGAGCGCGCCCAATAAATACGGACGGTATATATAACATAATATCGAAACATTATCACGACTCATTTACGTCATATAAATTTCCCGTATGGATGATTATAAAGAATAATAATTTATGCTTAGATACGAAAATGCTGAATTTTCGCTCAACGCCACGTTGCACTAGGCAATTCGCAAATCAAGTTCATGTGTTGTATGGACCGGCATATAGCGAAAGCAGAAGGGACTTGTCCATGGGCCGTCAAAGAACTCTTGTCTGAGATCCGTGGCACATAATAATAGATCTATCGGAGCACCAATATCGACATATATACAAAACAATTGTGCATTTTATACTCATATTAGTGAGTGCTGAGTTTTAATATACCTCACCGCACACGACCTGTTTTAACCCCAAGCGAGCGCAAAGCGACATAGGCGTCGAGTTTGTAGGTCCTCTCTTTATAGTTCCACAGACCACCAGAATCGGCTCAGGAAATATCTGCTGGAAGGAATATGCGCTACACTTGATTCGTGATCTTAAAAGTTGTCTCTGTCGCGCTTGCTAATTCTTTTGTGCACTTATTTATGCCTTTTATATTTCACGCGTTTCATGTTGTTCAACATTCGTGGGAACGTTTCGAAACCGATGTATCGAACTCAAACTCAGCTTATCAAGAGGCCGGTGCCAACGCCAGTAGCTCGGAAAGGATTCAATCAAACCTTCCAGATGGTATGTACACAAACATTTCCGCTGCATTCCACGCGAGAAGCGTACGTTGTTTCAGTTTGACCCAATGTTTAACATTTGCCTTGCAGGAAACTCCTTAAGGAACGTATTGCATAGAACAGGTAAGAGCGTAGAAGTCTGACTCGCTATTCTAACAGCGTAACCCCAAATTTATTTTGTTGTTAAGTATCAAGGATACTCATCGATAACAAGGGCCGTTTTTGCTGTGCCATCATTATGTGACTTTAATGCGATTAATTCCAATTGACTCAATTATTGGACTACCAATAGGCGGTGATTTCACGAGTAGTACCCCTCTACCCCTATGTCGGCCTTAAATCGTTTGACATGCCACCCTTTTAGGGACGGCTGCTAATAACTGCAGCGTATTTTGTGTAATACACGGGATTAACAGCACAGCGTCTGAATTGAGCTTGACCGCATCAATTAGGGACAAATGGGCCAGTTGGCCTATGTGTCACTATTGATTCGCTTGTTGTGTTTTCGGCCCCGGAAAAGCCATCCAGTCTGTGCCAAAAGATTAACAACAAAAAAGAGGGAGTCGACGTTTGCAGAAAGAAACACTCTAGGATATTCGTGGAATGCACATCCTCGGCCGTATACGAAAATCCAATACCATGCGGAAGAGGGTACGTGGGCCAAACGGGCAGATGCGTTAATGAAGAGGGCAAGAGAGCACGCGCTATCAGTAAGGAATTGCCCCTCGGACAAATTTAGCTTTTCACTGCGATGGGTGCCCTTGCACCCCGGAATTGGAAAAAAAATAATTCTGGGAAACCTAAGAAGCAACATCGTGACAGAGATGTACGGGTAACTCAAGATTAGATTGCAGGGTGATGACAGATGCATAGGTGCCCCCACAGTATATCTAACAGACAAGGAATTTGAATCCCAGCTTGATAAGCCCCAGTTGGTGTATAAATAGTGTGTGCTGTTTCAATAAGCGCTTAGTTGAAAGCAGCGTTTCGTGTTGCCTCCCTTACCCTGTCCCTGTCTTGAGGCACATTTTGTCAAAAGAGCTTGACCGTACTCTTTGGGCTGCATAGCTGTGGAACGCAGCCTCTAGATGGCGCTTGAAACGACGGTTCGAAGACTTGGGAGGGAGGCGGGGGGGGGGGGGGGGGGGGGGGGTTTGGGCGAGTGTGCGCCCTTTGCAAGGAGTTACACACCTCAGCTTAATCTAGCAACGTTGACTATCGGTAATCCAAATTCGGCATCTTCTCATGACAAAGTTCTTTTTTTTTTCTACACAGGTAGCGGAGAAAGTGATTTCGTGAATCCGCCTGAGGGCTCTGCAGCACCGCCTTTGCTGTGCTTTCTGAGCAAGCATTGGAACGATCCTCGCGCTGTGCCTCACCAAAATTGTTCCCATCTCGTCTTCGATATCGATCTTGGTATTCTGGAGAACGTGAACCAAGGTACATGTTTATTATGTGGTTCCTCACCCGGAAATATTTGGGCTATTATGAGGAGTTGATTTACTTTCGTGATATACCAGGATCGTTCAGGATTGACCGCAAACTTTCTTCCTACAGAAAAAAAATGGTAGTATCCCACTAGCATAAAACTAGGTCCGTTTTCTTAAATAATGCCCCTGCGCGTCCAGGCGCCGTTGCCACCGTTTTGGCGGCTCCTCGATTTTTTTGGCATAGGAACAGGACCGCGTGACTGCAGTTGTACGAAAGTGCGAGTGGGCTTCATTTGTTTTTGGATGTCATCCTTCACTGCACTGATGACACCATTCGTATCCGATTGTGGGTGACTTCGTTTGTTTACTATGCTGTGATAGCAATCAATTCAAAGTTTTAGCTTTTTTAACTTTTTACTTCAATATAACAAAAGTCACGGTCGAACTTGAACAATCCTTGTACATGAAACAAATAAGAAAAACATAACTATTTTTTGAATTTATCATCAGCGTCACGCACTGCACTAAAATGTTTGCGAAATTCACCTATATTAACTTAAGCTCGAAGTATGCACATGGTAGGTATTTCTTCGCGGAAGTTACATATGATTCTTTCATAATACCAAAAACTAAATGGTGAAGACTTTACTCGTGGTAAAAGCTTGTAGTGTCCAAACCGACGTCCTTCAGGAGCAACATAATTCATATAATTTTCTTTATCTCTAATGCTCATAACTGCATA
>JAZHYW010032419.1:0-50639 GCA_037355805.1 Ixodes ricinus | reverse complement strand
TTTACATGAACCGAAGACAATGTTTTACAGAACACAAACACCAATTGGCGATAAATAGGCACTTTTATTAATTAACGCTAATATATTTAGGATGCACGTGTAAAACAATATTTTGTTGTGCTTTAAATAGTCCACTTCACGAGCAACGCAATATTGGAACTTTTTGACAACGGCATCGGCTTGCCTCTGCTTGGACGATCGAGCGCGGGAGGCGAGCTGAACTTTGTACCGCAGCGGTCGGATGCAGCCGAGAAGTTCAACAGCGTGGTAAGTCGAGACGGACAGAACGAAAACTGGAGCCAAAGCGAGCGAGCGGTGAACCCGAGACGGTGGCCCTTCTGTTTGAACGAGTGTGTGCAGTTAAAAATAAAAGTGTTGGGTTTTGTTCAAGACTGATCGATATCTCTGATGCCAAGAAGCAACGATTCCCACATGCACAGAAGGCAGCGAAAGCAGTCACTTAATGTCTCTGTAGACTTTTAGTTTCTCCACTTTGTCGCACCGAGCTTAATGCAAAGATTGTACAGCCTTCTGGAATATAGAAAAGCGATTTGACGATTTTATTTTAATTGGCTACGGTAGATTTGCTTTGGCTAGGCACACATTGCTTTGGTTTGGGAATAAATAAAGGTAATGGAACATCCGCTGTACCGCTAACGATCGGACTAAGGAATTTCAGTTGCCATCATTAAAAATTAAGAAAAAAACAATATGTAGCCAAGCACGAGTGTTCTCAATCAAAATGAATTTACCCGCTGCATTTGAACACACAAATAAGCAGTTTAGTCTTTGCAGCGAAGCCGACCTGCGGAAACTGCGTTTGGCCGTTATGAGAAAGCAGGAGCGATTTCGATCATTTCTAGAGAAGATACAACAAAAAAGGGGAAATCCCATCGAGCCAATTGAAAGTTCATATTATCGGCAGCAATAATAAAAAAAATTGAAAGAAATAAACAATGGCCTTTTTCGATAAAGTGGGTTCAAAATATCAGTTAATTTCATTTTCGACGATATTTCATATTTTATATAAAAAATTCTGTGAAAATAAAATAAACTAAACTTATGCCCGTCGATATTCCATGTATAGGGCTACACCCGCATAGTATTTGGTAAGCGACAAATAAAATAACTCATGAGTTACAAGGCTCTGAAGTTGTCACCGCATTGTCACGTGGGAGTGATTTTGATCACTTCTAGAAGATACAACAAAAAAAGGGAAATCGCATCAAGCCAATTGAAAGTTCATATGATCGGCAGCAATAATAAAAAAATTGAACGAAATAAAAAATGGCCTTTTTTAATAAAGTGGGTTCAAAATATCGGTAAATTTCATTTTCGACGATATTTCAAATTTTATATAAAAATTTCAGTGAAAATAAAATAAACTAAACTTATGCCCGTCGATAGCCCATGTATAGGGCTACACCCGCATAGTATTTGGTAAGCGACAAATATAATAACTCATGAGTTACAAGGCTCTGAAGATGTCACCGGATTGTCAAAGAGACGATGTTTGGCATTTTTTATCTCAATAAACAAAAATACAAAATTATTTTCCTTTCAACTAAAAAATAGTCGAAATAACATACAAGAGCTACAAAAAATTACTGTGAGTTTTGTATGCTTCCCGTATTTATACCAGCGTACAGAACAGGGTAGAAAAATCACGGAGTAAAAAACCGATTTTCACCCTGCTCCACTCAATAATTTTTCGTAAAGCGAAATATTTTTTTAAAAAATTTTGAAAAGCGGTTTTGTTCTTTCCAGAAATGGGGCAATTACTTGCGGAGGACGTTAACCGTAATTCTTCTTAAATATCCCGAGTCCGAAATGACGTGATTGACGCACGCGCAGTACTTCCAGCTGTCATGGCGGCGAACAATTAGCCCGTAGCTGTGGAAGAGCGGTGCCGAATCAAGTTTCTGCCAAAGAAGAAAGTTAAACTAGCTCAAGTTTTTGTAAGACTGGGATGGGGAACGAACGACGTTACGAACAAGAGTATACGAATGGTGTCAGAAAATTTAGCAGAAGACTACGGCCGGCGACGAATGAACAACGCCGGACACTTTTCGCCGGACTGCAGTTACGCGTCCCAATTTTTCTTTTCCTACGCAAAAAAAATAATAAATTAGGGAGCTGTCAAAACGATATCCGCGGTACCTGGACGTGCACGGCTTTATTCTTAAAAAGCTGAGTTTTGTGGTTGTCTAATTTTAGGGCAAAAACCTTTCTTGTCCCATTACGCGAAAAAGCGTCGGCGTTGTGCCCGAAAGATGGTCATACAAATACGTCACCAAGCACGCGCCTCAGAAATGAAACACAAAGAAAAGCAGAGCAACGCAGATGCCTCGTCAGGAAGGCGTCGTGAAGCCGGCGGGGTTCGCCGCGCCTGCGCAGTGAGGAGCGTGATGTCACCGCCGAAGCGCCGTGTGAAAAGGAAGACGTGGCGCGCTCTTTGTAGGAATGCGCTACGCGTAGAGTGCTTTCGCATTCCTACATATAAGCAGTCTTAAGTGTCTCTGTTCGACGGAGAACTACGCCTTTCTCCGCGCTCGGAAGGGGTTGCAAAGTTGCGAGTCAATATCACGAAAACTTGGTACGGGAGTGACGCTCTCTCTCGCGTATTCGACCGATCTTTGTTGCACAATCAATCTCGCTACCGCCCCCTATCGGCGGACCTCCGCGCACTTCCGGTTTTCCTCTTCTTTGCGCTTTGCCTCGCATCCTTTTGTTATTTGTACAACATTCCTACAATGCGCCCAGGTTCTTACAGACGTATCGGGTACTTCTCCGAAGGAAAATCTTTTCACCCGATCGCTGCGCATTGCCGAAGAGCAAATACATGCTCCACCGGAAGTCTACTGGGGCACCAAATAGTGTGGCGACCTCCTGGTATCAACTCATGCCGAACGCGGTGAATGATCCGGGCTGACCTGGGGTCACGTTGACGTCAATTGATGTCATGTGACGACATGACGTCACGTAGAACTATACACAAACTTAGTTTTCTCTAAAACAAATCGGGTCACGTGACATAATTTTTTTTACCAAATTTATCGGGTGGACTGAATTGGTCTGAGGTCCCGAGATTCAGGTCACGTGACTTCGGTTATACCGCAGGCACGAGCATTCACTTCTTGCGACTCCCGCCATCGTCATGCGGCACGAGCGCCATGAAGCGTATCTTCGGCTGCCACAAACAACACCTCCGGGACGGGTGCACAAGACGCTCTCATTCCTTGTGCCAGCCCACGTTGTTCTACTACGTAAATTTATGCACCGACCATTTTTTTCTTTCTTTACGAATAAAAGTTTTTGTCAAACCTGAACGACCCTTGTAAGAAGCAGTATAAGCTTACTGACAAATGTAGAGTAGCGGTTTTCTTTTCCGCTAATTTTAGTGGGAAACGTTTCTCTTGGAGCAATATTGAATCGCACACCTCAACAGAGACGAATTCTCGGTTCACTTGAGTTTCGTAAGGCACAACATCATAAACCTTTTTTTTCGTCATTGTATGTCTTTATTCGCTCGTAAAAATGAACAGTCACCAGTGCGTTTTATTTTCTTAAGTATTTCATCAGTTCTCATTAAAGCTTACTTTGTACGACGTTGTCCCGTAGCGACAGATGCGTAAGGTGTGCTTTACTTTTTTCTGTTTTGGCTAAATTTTGTGTGCCGCTACGGCGTAGAAAACATCCGTATAATCATACTCATAACCATCATCGATCACCACCATCATACGCAACAACAACATCTGTCAGCTGCCGATGCATCTTTCTCTATTCATTTGTTCGTAAAATGTGGGCAATGTGAAACGGCCCATCTCCGATTGGAGTCTTCACAAACAAAACAAAATTACCTCGATTAATCATAATATAAAGAAAAACAATAGACAACTGCTAATACAAAAAATATAATAATAGCCTGTCATTCACACATAAATAGCATCAAGATGTGCCGAGCATTATTCGGGTGATTATGAGCGTGTGAAAAGAACGAAGCTAATGTTCCTTGTAAAGATGGCTCCACCTAATGCAGAGTCTTATTGCGGAGAAGCCTATCACCCTAAGTTGATGGCGGACGACAGGGCAGGACACTCATATTATTAAATACGAGTTGAACTCTTTTTCCCCGAAGTAATCGCTTCCGTATCGACGAATGTTTCTACCTTCTAGAACGTGCCATCTATTCTCACCTTTTCCAATTAAAAATTAGGCTTTATATTTTTATTGTTTATTTCATACGAACAAAATGCTGTGTTATATATATATATATATATATATATATATTAGCATGCACAAACTAATTTAGAAGCTTGAGTTAAGAAATATTGCTTTATAATTTACAATAACAACTACCCTCTTCATTACATTATTTTAATTAGCATATAATGCTAAATTACTTTTTTTCTTGTCACGGTAAGAGAGCGCACGCAAAATATTTTAAGAATTTAGATAACTGCCATAATATTATATTCTAGCCACAATACAGCTACCTTATTCCTAAATTAAACGTGTCAAATCCACATCCTTACTCTACGTGTTCATTAATACATGTAATATTAAACCATGACCCATTTCGTTCTTTCAATTTTTAAACAAGAGGCTTTCCGTCACTTGTTTCTTGTGTTATTTTTTCTTCTTCTTCTCTGAATCCACATCTCGTTAACTAATATTTAACTACTCCTGCAGGTGCTGTTGCAGCGTCAAAAGGCTACGTTGATGCCATTACGAGATTGGCCCGCCACGCCCAGCAGGCAACCTGGGGCAGTTGCACCGACATTGGTAAGCAGCTTTCATTGTTTGTTCGTTTGTTTCTTATTGAGATCGTTACACGCGTTGGGTGCCCTACTCTTAGTTTCATACGACTACGCGTTCTTCACAAACAAGCCCGTGTTTGCCCACATCAGGTGTGGGAATTGCGCCTGCGCAGAACACAGAATCATGTAAGCTGAAGCGTCTGAACGTGCTCTCTGCTTGACCGCAGTGCCACCACAGTGGAGCGACTTCAGAACTTCGCATTGGTTTGTAGTTTCGGGAATACTTTGGCTTTTCACCCCCGCTTCGAATTCCTCTTACAAGATACAGGTGCATCTCGAGAGCATTGACACACCATTTAGTTTCTTCTTGTTAAAACGTACTCGAAACAACAACAATATCTGGCTTTTTGTTATTTTTACCGAGTTTATTTGTAACTATGATTCCGTGTTGTCTTTGTATACCCATACAACCCGCTAAGCGAGGCCACCGAGCCGGTATTCATCGAAATCGGGGAAAATATTGTCACGAATACAAAAGAGAAGATAAGTTCAAAACTAAAACTAAATGAAGGCCAACTTGTACTTGGGAATAAAGCCAAAGCTATGCCGTGCATCCTGCTTTGTCGACGAAACGGATGAGCGCCCCAAAGCAGCGCGTTACCATGGCTTTTTTTATACGCGTGGTACGTTCAGGAGTGTTCCGAGCCAGAACACTCGATGGCATCCGAGAACGTGTTAAAACCTTTCAGTCGAATACAAATAAAAAAACGGGACGAGCCGAGCGATGGGTTCAAACCATATTCCTTCGCGTGACAGCCGCGTGCGTTGCAACTCCACCACGCGCGCGACAATATATATGTTTTAAGAAAGAACAATTGAAGCTGCCCTCCAATAATATAAACCCACACTTGGAGGAATGAAATCTTTATTCCCAGCTTTATTCTCTGTTAACCCATGATACAGCCCTTAGTGAACCGGCAACGAGGCTGCTCCGATCTCCAAACACCGGAAACGAAATGACGTGAGCGCGAGCTCTCTACCCCTCGCTTCAAAGTCGGCCAACAAGAAGCGCAATGCGCATCGCGCTCGTGACGTCAATAGTTCCTGCACTGCCAAGGGTACTGTAGTTGTGAGCGTTGCCGCTTGGTGGCGTCAACGCGTGACAATCTCGTCTAGTAGTAATATCCGAGGACTGTACGCCCTACGGCCTATACGTAGCTTACCCGTAACAACATTTGCGGCCATGCCGGTATTTTACGTTCCATGAGCGTTCGTTTCCCCGTGTTAGTTTCACACCGCAGAAGTAGCGGCTCGAGGGAACCGCTAAGGAGAAATAACCGTCAGTACCCAGCAATGGCGTATGGTTGGCATTTTCAGATCAAGCTCCGACCTAACGTCTGAAGAGAACGGCGATCTCGAGGGTGTGGAATGCAAGTTTCAGAAGCAATGTGGAGCTGAGACTGCAGCCAGTGCCACAACTGCGAGAGCTCGAGGTCGCTACATTGAAGCAGTGTTCAGCAGAACGATCGAGCGCTCGCGCTAGAAATGCAAGTCTCAAAGCCAGGAGCCCGGGCTAGCTCGCGCATGCAGCTTTGGCTGCACTCTCAGCTTATGAGCGTTCTCCGCCAAGTCACATTCAGGACTAAGCAACTCCACGAGAGAGCCATACTGCCGCGAACTGGCGCTGCTTCTTAGAAACTCATGACGTGACGGCATTCCAACGGAGCTTAACAGACCGCCACCAGAACGCAATTCTGAAATCACTTCATTCGTTCTAAAATTAGTTTTCTTGACTTCTCTGCCTGCAGCCCAGTAACACTTGTCTAGGCTAGTGTTTTGGGGCGGCCGGCACAACATGGACCACATCTAAACGAAGAAATAAAAGTGCAAACATTTCGTTTCCTTACCCCTTTAAGTCTCTGATACACTCCGATGTCGGGCGTAGCAAACGCTGCGTAGCTCAGCGCACACAGGTGCTGATTGGTCGCAGACATCGACTCCCTGCTCGCCGGCCAATGGAAGGCGCACGTTCTGCGGCTAAACTGCGCTCAACGTCGGAGTATACACAGAGCCTTTAGTGGTACCGTAGCTGGACGTTTTCAAATTATTTGGGTCGTGCGCATGTTCCCCGGACGTTGCGGAATCACAGGCACGTTCCTGTTTTCTTCAACTTAATCCCCGATCAACGCCGGTATTTTTTGTTGTCCGGCACCGAAAATGGACACCGAAATACACCGACTCTGTGGTAGAAAACGAAACCCTCCAAGAACGCCTATTTTTTGTTCGACACCGGAAATCACTGAAACGGCTGATAGAGACATAAACCCCTCCAAAAAACGCGTATGTCATTTGCACGACACCATAAATCGGCACTGAAAAACACCGAATCTGTGGTAAAAATAAACAGATAAAAACACAATTTTTTTTTTCGGCACTGAAAAATAAGGATTTTAGGGTGAAGGCATAAATTCCGAAAAACGCCTATTTCCTTATCCGACACCAAATTCGTAAGCAGTATACTTTCCGGTGTTTATCCACGTCTAAAATCGGCGGATATTTTAAAGTGTTTATTTATTTCCAAAATACCGGTGCACTTCAGTGAATTGTCTCGTGCAGACGCATAAAAGTCTTTCATCGACGGAAAAAAAAATCCCCAGTAGAAGCGAACAATCAAGACGAGAAACGGTTCCACTTTTATTTACATCTTATACACACTGGTCTTCAGGCTTCATTATTGATAATAGATGCACGCATACATTCCAAAACTCGAATCTGTCATTCCCGCCCGCTCTTTCCTGTTGACGACGCACAATTTCGAGAAAGCACGCTCTACATTTGCGCTAGACACGAAAAGTCCCAAAATGTCGAAAACGTCTGGTGAATGCAGCTTCAAAAAGAGAAAGAGTCATCAATGGCACTGATGGTGTACTGGCGCTAATGAAAGAACTGAGCATCCAGGTCGCTGAGCTTGCATTCATCGTGCATGACAACCCTGTACATGCCTTCAGAAGGATTAACTATTTGCACCCGGAACCAGAACGAGTCATCCGTGAACTGCAGGTCATCAGAGATGTCAGCATAGGGAAACCTATGCTGACAATAAACTCAGAACAACGACCGTAAAAAAACAAAACGATTTTGACGAAAGTTTATGTAAAAATTCTTCAGTTAAAAAAAGAAGAAAAAAAGAACTGCCGCTTGTGCAAAAATATTTAGAAACCAGTATTTTTTCGTTTGAACCAATTTTTTCCCGACGCCGGCGGATGTTTTTTTTATGTTTTTCGGTTAAAACCGGAATGTATGCCTACAAATTCGGCACTGAAAAACACTGAACCTGCGGGGAAAAAATAACCACCAATAAACACCGATCTTTTCTTACCACGAAAAATACTGATTCTAGGGTAAAGACATAAATCCCGAAAAACGCTTATGTATTTGTCCGACACCGAAAATCGGCACAAGAGAACACAAGATCTGTTGTAAAAATACAAGCACCAAAAAAAACACAAATTTTTCTTCATTTTTACACCGAAAATTACTGAACCCGAGGAAAAAAACATAGACACCGAAAAAAAGGTATATGTCTTTGTCTAACACCGAAAATCGGTACTAAAAAAAACGAATCTGTTTAAAAAAAAATACCGAATATTTTTTTTTATTCGACACTAAAATTTTGTACGAAACAACCTGAAATTTGTAAGAAACATAAAATATATAACCTCCCGCGCCCACCAATTCTAAGCAATATAAATAAACCCCGAATACACAAAAAAACACCTATTCATAACGCGAATATGCCGCCCCTCGGGTTGATGGGATACATGTAGCTTTCACGTCTGCGACCCGACATCCCCCGCGCTCAAACCAGGAGCACTCAGACGCAGGAGGAGGCGTACGAGCGAACGGGACGCGCCTAACCCTCTTTTTTCCCGGACATGTCAGTGTTGTTTGTTGCCGTCTATTTTCCGACGTGTCCAGCGCGTCCGAGCTCCTATTTATGGAAAGCAACTCCTTCTAATGCTTTGCCGCCTTTTTTTTTTTTTTGCCCCAAACCGGGCTTGTCACATGCCCTGTTGGTCGCTTCGATTGGCAGCTTCGCTCGAAGCATCCTCTTTGTTGCTACTTATACAACGTTGTTCCGCCGTTTCTCGGCATCGGTCTAAACTTTGTATCTAGAAACACGGTCGTTCCATCTTCTCTGTTTTTATTTAAGAAGCCGTGTTGTTTTGTGTCGACGTCATTGAAGAGACCATAAATAAAAAAAATTACTTTAAAAAGTCGGGTTTATTTTTTTAAAGATAGATGAGACGTAAAAAGATGCGGGGAAGGATGGGGAAAAGACGAGAATCGTGAATCTAATCATGTGAAAAGAAAAATAATGAAACAAGATCGTTATAGTATATATAGAAAAAGGACGTGACGATTTAACACCAATGGAGAATTACTATATGGAAGCGGAGCAGGAGAGAGGAGAACGAGTAATAAAAATCGGGGAAGAATATAGAAAAAATTAGTGTTACGCTTAACGGCGTTCTTCGGGAACGTGGCAAAGAAGCACCATATATAATTATATATCAACACATTTTTATGAACTTTACCAAAAACTGACTGCGAAGGTATGCATACAAATTCAATGTTTCTTATTATTCGCATATCCATGTTACTAGCTGAAACTAAGCTCAGAAATTTTTCTTTCGCACTTCACCAGATAACTACGCAACATTTCATTTTCTTTCGGATAGATATATTTTATCCAAAACAAATTCTAGCCCCGTTTCAATGACAAACATACAAATGTAACACGAACCTACCGTGATGCGTTACATTTTTGTGACTATAAGTTAATAACGTTTTTTTTTATTTTTTACCAAGTAAACTTTTACCGGAAACGCGTTACACGAGAGAGAAACGGAAGGAACGGGTTTTTTTTTTTGTGCTTTGGGGAAACGGTGTGCAACGCTTAGGGAAAAAGAACACAAATAGGGAAAATGAATGGGTGAAAGAAAAAAAGAACTGGAGAGAAGGGGATATGCTGTTCAAAACAAAAGGAAGGAAAAAAAAGAAAAACTGCACTGACAATTAATGAAACAAAATATAAACATTAAACATAAAAACCACGAAAGCGTGGACCTTTCTCTTCCTTACAGTCTGTTGAGGGAGGAATAAAAAATAGAAAGGGAAAAGCTTTCTCGTGTTACTCCCCGCGTCGCTCGGTGACACGGCGGGCGACAAAAGCCAAACCCACACGTCACATTTTGTATTCTGTCCGCCTGTGTTGTTTGTTTGTCTGTCTGTCTCCTTGTTTCGCCATATTTATTGCGTTCTGCCCGACGTCTGTCTCTTACCTTGTTTGTGTGTTTGTGGTTGTCCGTCTGTCCTCGCCAGCGGACGTAATAGTAAGTATATACAGGCAGTACCCGCTTAATCCAGCCTTTGTGTTTTTGGGCCTTTGTATTCGCTTAATTCGTCTGGTTCTGATGTTCTGGGCGTATACGGGCCTACTCCAAGTTTTTTCTCTGAATGTTTTATCATGATCCTTTGTTGTTTTTTCTCCGCTCCATTTTGTGCCAGCGCACGTGTCAAAGTGTTTGTATGTGTCTTGTTGTGTGCGTAGATGGCAATAAGGCTTCTGAGTGTGTTCGTGCGCAGGAATGTCTCTTTGTGTGTCTGTGGTTGCCAGATTTAACTTCATATATAGATCGTTCACTATAGAAATCTTGCGCTTTAATGGCAAACTGCATGGTGTCATTACGTTTAAGTACGTGTATATACTAGAAAACCTGGCAGATGCATGTCAATCAAACATGGCTTTGTAGCAAAAAGGGCATTATGTGCTCAAACAAGCTGATGGTAATCATGTCGTGTAACGACCCGAAACTAGGTTAAATGAAATTTCATAAAAAGTTTCCAAAACATTTAGTAAAACAATACATGAAAAGTGGAACGTTCCCCCATGCCGTCATTCTTATCTTCGACTTTCAACCGGTTTTCTTCTTTATCTAATTCGTATTCATGTGTAATTTTTAAGACATGAAACAGTTCTTCCAGCATTTGTCAAGAGAGCATCAACTGCAGATTATAACCCTGGTAGTAAAGTTCATGGGTCCAAGTTTTGTTGTTGTTGTTTTTTCCTGCAAATTTAGATTCCTAAAAAGCCCGAGAAAAAAAAGCCAAGCTAGAGCCTACCTTTGCCTCCTTTGGCCAGAGTCTGGGCATCTTGATCCTAATACGTGTAACAAGTGCCAAATTTAGGCTTTACTGCAAGGTTGTCATCTGACGACTTTGGGTCTAAATCGCCCAACAAGTGCCAGAGTTAGGCCTCACTTCTGGCTGTACGGTTTTCATGTGCCAACTTTTGAGTCTAAATTTCCAAATAAGTGCCATATGTAGACTTCACGTCGGTCCCTTGGTTCTATACGTAGCATCTTTGGCTCAAATCTGGCACTTTGGCAATTATATAGCAAGCCAAAACAAATGCGTAGAAATGCCAAAACAAAACACCTAGGCACTTCTTATGAGTTGTGAATGCGAAAGCATGAATGTCGTTCTTCCGCTCCCTTAGTTCGTCTGCGGTGTACTGGCGTGGACGGCCACGTTTCGCTACTGCCGAGGTAGCGGCCGACGGCCGAGCGCGCGCTCTCGTGAAGTGGCCGCGCCGTGCTCCAGCTCGGCCGTGCAACCTCTCCGGAGTTTGCCCGTGCGGACTCTGCGGCCAGGCCCGCACCTCTTACCGGCAGCCGGGCTGCTGCGACGCTGCGCCGCCGGGCGAGGGCGCCTCTGGTTGCGTTCCTTAGAGACTACGCCGCGCGAGAGCCAATGGGAGCCTCGTTCCTTAAAACTATGAAGCACGCCAGCCAATGGGAGCCTATCCATCAGATTTTTGCTACAGACGACAGGCTTCGCTTCATTGGGACAGGGGAAGGTGCCATTTGGCGCGGCTTCAAAAGCTTTATGGGACAGTTAATGCTTTCATATTAAAAGTGCTCTGGCACTAACTAACAAAGCAAACCCGTAGTAGGCCCGAATTAGGTCCCTAGAATTGCCAGGCTTCTGCCAAGTTAGACGTTTCTCTTGAGCGCCACCTGGGAAGTGTAATATGGATTTTTCGCAATCGTTAAGGAACCTTGGTTAAGATTACACTCACCCCTAAAATTCATATATGACTCTGCGAGCTTGTTGAACAAGTAAAGAGTGGTTCAGTTCTAAAAACAAATACCAAAAGCACTTTTCTTCGTTGTTATTGTTTTTGCGACTATCGTCTGACAGAGGCGTCTGTGCAAAAAGCTAAGCAGCCAGACGAGACACTGGTAGCTTAAGTTACACTTCACATAAGTACATTCATAAATGGCCAGAAAAAATGCATTCAGCTGAAATTTACAAACTCTAACACAGTGATCGGCCTCTTTCCGATAACATATAAATATGTAAATATCAGGAAAACAAATAACGCGAGACACCTAACGGCACCAAGAACAAAAACTTCATACGTCATTTTCATATTTATACTAGCAATGTGGTTCACATTTTATTAAAATTTGATATCGTTCTGCATTCTTTTTTAGATATTGCAAATGATAGTGCATAGTTTAAATAGGGTGTTTTATTAATTAAGCTAATTATTTGATGTTGAGAACTCCGATTTCTGTAATTAGTCCAGGTACGGGGCGTCCATCGTGTAACATGACGCAACGTATACGACGATGTTTCTTTTTCGTCGGCAGTAACATTGAACTTTACTTTATAAATTTTATAATAAATATATGAGGCTAGGAACTTGGGCAACTTTTACAACTGTGCGCTAAATGAGTACTTCCTTTATTTCGGGGCATGGAAGGGAGTGTATCCTTGTCCCGCTTCCGCATGTAGTAAACACAAAAAACTTTCTGCAGAGAACATCGGTTCAGGGAGCTTGTGATCCTTTATGCCAACTAAAACACTGTACGAAATGGTTACGTCCCAATTCGGCTGCTGCTTGGAACGTCCAGCCGAATTGAAACAAAGATCTAGCCCAACTGAAGCATGCAGCCGAATTGAAACTTGCAGCCGAACTGAAGATTTAGCCAAGCTGAAGCGTCCAGCCGAATTGAAACTTCTAGACGAACTGAAGCGTCCAGCCAAATTGAGACTTCTAGCCGAATTGAGCATGTAGCCGAACTGGAACGTGCAGCCGAATTGAATCTACTAGCCGAACTGAGGCAACAGCCGAATTGAGGCTTCAGCCGGATTTGGACGACACCGTACGAAAGTGGCAAACAAAAAGTAAGCTTGTATTTTATTACTTTATTATATCTGTGATATATACTTAAGGACCTCAACTTGATGGTGTAATTCTGTATTCTTTCTTAGAAAGCCTATGCTCATATCTGTGCCACGAATATGCAAATGCAAAATCCCAAAAAGCACTTTCAACATGGCCGCCGAAGGACTTAACTCACTAAAGCTTTTACCAAGCTTGGGAATGTTATTCTAAACAAAATAAAGCTGAGAGACGGAGGAGGAGGAGGAGAAGTGGGTGGGAGGGGAGGGGGAGGTTCAACAAAGGCGTTTCAATTGTTTATTCGTTTCAAGATTTTAATCTGTGTTTGTTTTGTTTCGCGCTTCTTTTTACGGTGCGTCGCCGTGAAGCCGAAGGTGCGATACGGCGGACAGAGAAAGCCAAAAATAGCGCGGACCAATATCAGTGGATCCGATGCATTTTTAAAACAGGGGAAAGTGTAAAAAGGCCAGCGAAACGCCGCACTTGCTACGGAAACAAAAATCGTCACGATCAAAATCAAACACGAAAAAGAAACCAATGCCTGAACTCCGATCCAGGTTCACAAAGGCGTGCGTTCGGCGACCGGACGTCGCCATTCGTGTCAAAGCACTCACTTTCCCTCTTTCTTTCTCTCTCTCTCAAACACACACAAACACGCACAGCTTTTGTGCTCCATTATATCATCGTATGCCCTTGTACCTCGGTTATCTTTCCTCTTTTTTTATCTCCCCGTCTATCCCTGCCGATATTTTTCTTTTTTTTTTTTTCTGGCCGTACATTTGGAGGAGAAAAGCGAAAATAGGTAGCATTGTTTCACGAGTTTATTGTCGGGGATGTCCTGAAAGCCTCCACATTCTTCCCCCTCCGCCCCTCCTTTTTTTTTTTTTTTTTTTTTGCTTTGTCGTACATTGTTTAAAAATATGTTTCTCTTTCAGAATGTCTGTTTTGTAGCAGGTGTGTTTGTTTGTTTCCCCCAGTATACTCCGCGGGGTTGGTGCAGTCCGTTGTTGTTCTAACTGTTGCCCGCTGCCGCGTGTAGCGTTTCTGTCTGTGTGTGTTGTTTGTTTGTTTGTTTGTTTTGTTTCTGCGTGCGGCTACGTGTGTGATTGTCCGGAACCGCTTCCTTTATTCGAACGAAGGGGATTTAAAGGGTTCTAAGCGAACGTATCGTAAACCTGTTTGCCTTTCTTTTCTTTGGCTCTTTTTACGCTTATTTAGGTAAACCTGACTTTCCCGACTCGAGTCGCTCTTCTGTTTACTAATATTTACGTACCATCTCCAAAGAGTCACAGAGGCAACGCCGTTCGACGTATATGCAATAGCTGCATGTCAATTGATTTTATAACTAACATCAAAGCAAGAACCAACTTAACCGACGCTCAAACCAGTCTGGTAATAAATCGAGCTCAATAGGTTTGTTTGTTTTTTTAGATATTTCGCGGACACTATAGTATAGATAAATCAAAGTGCGTTAAAATCAGCTTAACCTGTGGTGCCTCCACTTTGTTTCACCTACATCAGAGCGCAGTCAACGTTGCGATCCGACGAAACCAAAATTAACAGCACCAAGCACGCAATGTCACGTGCCTCGTCGTCTTTCAGGGCGCATAGTTAGCAACGTCGGAACCAATCAAGGGCTGGAAATGGGCGATGGCCCTCAGCTTTTACGCTGTACGTTTACGCGTGTGCATCTTCTAGCCTTTCCCTCCGCCCGGACGTATGGTGAAACAAAGCAACCAACTAAACACGATTTGCATATTCAGCCATATTAGTGCTTGCAAAATTATTTCCTACCCTCGTTTCTGTCAGACACGTTTTCCGCAAGCGTTCTAGAAACTCATGGTGTAACATCTTTTTACGAGTGAAACTGAAACCTTTCTGTCTTCCTAAAATGACCCCGTTATTTATACTGAGCGTATACATTCCACTCCTGCCCTTTGTCGCCTTTCGGCTGTCAGTATTTATATATAAATATATATTCTATTCATTTCTTTTCTAACAGACGTGAGGTCACAATATTGAGAAATCTGTTTTGTTTCGTTCAGATTCTGGTATCCCACTTTGCATATAAACGCACGCTACGAGCTTCGCGTAATGGTAATTGTTTCGGCGGTTCATTAAACGGGTGTCGTTATTTTGTAATCCCGGAGTTAGCAACGCCTTGTTAACTCATAAGCACACGCTCGGCTCACCCTACTTATCTGAAGCAAGCAGCGAGCTCGGTGTCCTAGGGGGTGGTTCGTTGCCGATCGTTTTCTTTGTGTTATAGTATGATTACTTCACTCGAGTCATTAAAACCGAAATACATAAAGGCAGTTAATGGCGGACATTTTTTATAAAGTTTAGTGGGGTTCGGTACCCTCATTAACATGAAACCTAGCTCTCCGCGGACGCTTATGTTACGACCGCGCACGCGTCACTTAACGAGCAAAACTTAACTGCCCGTTTGAGAACCATTTACCCCTTTTGTGAAGGGTGTACGGTTCCTCGTTTGACGTTAATTGCTCAGTTGCCACTATTGGGTGCCTGAAAGGCGTCTCCTCCGACTGGCGTGTTTACCGTCTCCTAACATGAAGTCCCTCGACTTCCGCCTGGTGAGGTCATAAAAGTGCCATCCTGTTTCCTGTCGCGATCCTGACTGTTTGCACAGTCGGTGAATGTGTGCGTGGTGGCAGAGGCCTGGTCCGCTGTAGGTCGCGCTGCAGTCAGACAGTTCGCGGAAACTTGAACGGCCAAGAGTTGGGACGCTGCGATGGCAGCGAACCTGGCGTCTGCTCGCGTTTCTTGCCAGCAGTTCTACGACCAGCCGCCAGGATCGCGACATCCAACTGCATTTCGAGCCCACTCCTGTGACGTTGTTTGTTGACACAGTTCGTAACCACTTTGGAAGCATGGGCGGTATGGGAAGCTAAACAAAACCAGTCGAAGGCGCGTTATGGCACCATGTGTTGCCACGTTGCCCGCGCGCTGACGAGGCAGCATCGCCACCTGGCGACAGGACGTTTTCGGTGGCGCTCTCTTTCTCGGTTCCAGCTTGCTACGTCATGGCCATGATTATCAGTTACGAACGGCCAAGTTAGACTGTGAGTGTACAAAAAAAGTGCGGTGGAAGGTTGGAGCCATCGCGTTCTTAAACCGACACCGTCAATGTTGAAAGTCTGACATTACTGCTATTTCAACGGATGAAACCCGAATGCAATTCTAGGGAGCGTTTGACCAATCGTGGTAGGTCGATCACAGTGACGCTTTTGGTCGCACATGTCGCGAACTCGGCGTGCATCCGATCCCCTTCCTTGTTTCACATTTCGGCAACCAGGCCACCCCGGCTTTCTGTGCACACTTGAAAAGGCGACAGCTTCCCGCTTCTCTCCTTCCCGTGTTGTCCGCTAGGTGGGGTCGTCTCTTCTAGAATTGCGAATCGCTCCCCTGTTTTCACAGACATTAATTCAGTAAAAATGACTTTCACTTGGAAATGACAAACCTGATGAGAACGTTTTTGACAGGAACGGAATTCTGGCCATCTTCAGGAAACTGCAAAGCCTAGATGACAAGAAAAAACATAAACCAAGAAGAAAGTGGCGACGGGCGCCGGTCATCGCTTGAGCAAGAAGGGGGAAACATAGATTATGACGTGGAGGGGCAGTTTCAGGTCCCCACATATTAAGTCAGTTCCTCCTCTTCGATGGCAGGAAGCAGCTAAGCCAGCTAAGCTAGACAGCTCGCGCCATCTCCCGATGATATACATAGGTACAACGTTGGAAAAGAGCTGACTCCGCTCCAGCCTCCCCATGAAAGGCGCGGAACGGTGCTTACTTACTTCGAGGGAGAGGAGGAGATGGGGATATAGGGAGAGGAGGGGACAGTAGTCCGCCTGTCTGCCGAGGGTCATATTTACAACGGCACCCAGGCTATTCCTTTATTACGACACAGGGGGTACCGATGCGCTAGGGCCTTTGGACATTCGGGAAGATTGGGCGGGGAGGGTAGAATGTACGCGGTGTGTTAGTGGGAAAATTGGGGAACGGGAAAGGGGAGAGAGGGAAAATCGGACTCTGCTGCCGCGAAGGGACTCCGCTGCTCTTGCTTGGAATACTATTTTTGAGGGTCAGGGAAAATAAAAAGAAGTAGAATGAGGAGGCTTCTTCGCTTCTGGTCGTAAAGTTTGCGAAACGTCTCTTAGGGAAAGAGGGCTTTTGGGAAGGAGAGTTCGGTATTGGTGCTGCCGTCCTGCTGCTGCTGAGTCTTCGATTCGTTGATTGTTGCTGAGAGTTAGTTCACTGTTGCGGGTCGCTCATTCACACTAGTTGTGTTTTTTTTGTGGATTGGTTTGCTTGTATGTGTGTGTACTACGGACATTGTAAGCTAAAGTACAACAGTCGTTTCCCGCCCAGTTTCTAGCCCGAGGGGTAACGCCAAACGTGTTTGTGTTTTGTATTGTGCCTGCATACCCTGCGTAGCCTTAGAAAACGAACATAGCGCGAAAGAAGTGGATTGTGGCTGCTCGTCAACAGTTTGTTCATTTGCCGATGTTTGTCTCCCAGTCAACAATTTGCTGATAGGTGGTCCTTATGCACAGTATTTTCTAGTTTGCCTTCGGATGTCAGGTTGTATTTATAAAAAGATCGTTTTGTGTCTTAAACTAGCTTGACTCTATCCCGTAAAAAGGATTCCCATACAGCCACGTGTTGTCCTGTCAACTATTCCTTCGAAAAAAACTTGGCAATAAAATGTTTAATAATAACAAGTAAACTAAAGAGCCTATATTCATTTTTTACAGCAAAGCCGTTTATGTCCAGGGTTCCGTGGATTTGTCGTGCGGGTGGCCAGAAACTCTACGCTCGCACCGCCGCACGCGCCGCACGCGCATGCCTTCCCCGTATAAACAAATCAAAGTAAATAACCAAAATAGAAGCGTTGACAAGCGCGCGTGCAAGGTGCCATTTGTTTGTGGCTTTCGCTTTAGAACAGTTACTGCTGCAGACGCCAGCACGTGCGGCGCGTGGACCGGCTCCTCGGGGCGGCGACAGTCGTCCAAAAAGAAAAACAGAAAGACAAGTTGCCGTTTCTCATTTTGCCACTTACTTCTCTCGTCGTAATGGGAGGCCGCGTGTAGTCAATACCACGTAAGAACTGCGCATGACGTTTCGTTGCTAGATCCCCGACCCGCCTTAAGCGGTAAGCAGGCTGAAGCATGACGAAAGTATGAGCCACGCGCGGCCGCGACCGCTTTGCGCGAGCGTTGCCGCCAGCTGATAGCGAGCTTCCACAGTTCACTTGCAACGTGCATGCGGCACCATCGATATTGCCGGTCTTAGAAGCCTATTAATGCGAACTCGTTCTGAGCATCACCACTGAAGCAGGCGATAAGCAGACTAGTGGTACAAGAGCAAAGCGATGTCGCAGACGTTGTAGAAGACAATGTTGCTCATCCGGGCTATCTAGGGGGCGCTGAGGGAATCTACGAGTGATGACGTTTAGACTAGTTTAGACGAAGAAACGCGCAGGCCTTGTCTTCTATACTTCGTTCCAGCTTGGGTCCAGAAGCAGCCGATGCTACAAGCACGAGTGTGTGGCCCTGAACAGTGCTTGTGCTGCACGAGTGCGCGTGCTTGGTAGGGACACTGGAAGCCCGGAGCTCGCGCTTGTAGCATCGGCTGCGTCTGGACCCAAGCTGAAACGAAGTATAGGTAGGGTGCCTTCTATGTGCGCTTTGCTTAGGGTGGAGTCATCCGGGCCATTTTGTCCCACATTTTTATTTTCCTTTTTGTTCAGAAGCGCGTGAAAGAGCGTGTCCCTGCACGCGTCTGTGGCTCTGACTGTGCTATGGCGACATTTTGTTTTCGTCGATTTCTTTGTATTTTTCCCGTGAGCGCGTGCTGTCGGCATCGGGTACTACAAAGGGTGGCATCACCCTAAACAGAAGGGCATTGAGGCACCCTAAGTATAGGTGGTATTGGTACCGGAAGAGCAACGCGCTACGAAGAGAGCAATGGCGGGAACGGCAACGAGAATGTCAGCGGACGCGGCGGGCGGCACGTGGCGTCACCTATCGTCACCTATAGGGAGTATTCACTGGCTGCCATAGCTGTGTGCGCGAATGCTGAGCGCGTGCTGATGGCGAGCTTCTACAGTTCTTTTGCAGCGTGCATTCCGCACCATAAAGAGTGCCGGTACTAGTAGCCTATTGATGTGAGCTCGTTCTGAGCATGCGCTCTAAAACAGTACCCACAAATATGGCGTCCAGTGAATACTTCCTGTTGTCACCTATCGTCACGATGACCACCGATCAAGACAATAAATGCGTTCGTACCTTTGTTCGAAATTCTGTGTCACGTCTTTGTCGTCTGCTAAACAGCTTCGCTTGTCATCCACCTTCATAGAGTGGAATGGCTCCCAATCTCGTTTTAATTCTACCTCGAATTTCAACCAATCATTTTGTGATTAACGCGACCTTGTTGCAAAATGACCACAAAGATTTATCGCAATCGGCCAATGAGACAAGATATTACACGGCTTGCTCTATTAGCTTTTTTAATTATTGAGAGATATTCTGCACGTTTTAGCACATCAAGATGGATGTCGTTAAGACTCAGCTCTATCATGTAGCGCTAGATCAGGGTTCTAAAAAATTCACTCTGATATTAAAAATATGCAGTCAGATCAGACAGCGGTCCTACAGGAACGTATTACTTAAACGGAGGTAACCTAGAGGTACTAGGTACTTTCCCTAACATTTCACACCAGGCGGCGCAACATCTCACGCTAGAGTGCCTTCATACACACGCGCTTTTGCTTGAGTGGTGGCATCTCAGCCATTTTTCCGCCCAATCGTTTTTTTATGCATTTTGAAGCGCGCGCAGTCTGGTGTCACTCAGCTCGAGCGCGTAGCTTCGGCTAATGCATAGACGCCATTTTACCTCCCAAGTCACGCACCGAGTGCGCAAGAGCGTCACGCTCTGGCACACGGAGGGCAACAATGGATGTCTTCACCCTTAAACAGACAGACATGTAGACACCCTATCTCACGCCGCTTTTCTTTTTTCTTTTTTATCTAGCATTATGTTGAAGAAAGGAAAGAAAATAACAGAGAGCGAATGCGTATAAAACGGACAATTTGTTTTTCACTTTTAAAAGACGTTGGACAGGTGGTTCTTAATTAAAAATGTTCCTTTGTCTGACTTCATTTGCATATCAAGCAAGGAGAGACCTTGAAATTATGGACGCCTCTTGAGATCTTTCTTTGCAGTTTATTTTATATGTCTGGTACGTATGTTCATTCGTAGGCGAGCTGAAAAGTTAAACGGCGGCTTCTGATTTTTGAAAGGGTTCGAATGAAAGGGACCTCACCGTTTAATCTCCTCTGTCTGTGCTTCAATTATATATTTTACGCACATTTTCAAAGCGTAAAGGAAGAAAAACCTAAAGCCTTACAATCACCGTAAAAAAACGAGCGAAATGTAGCAAACTACACTCTTTCGAAAATAGTCTGTACATATCGCAGTTTGTTTTCAGTTTTCGTTTGTTTCAAAAAACCTTTGGGGAGGTTACTTAATTATATAGAAAATGAAAGGTCAGAAATCTGTTAAAGCTTCCATTTAACGAATATTTTTTATTTTTAATTTCCCTAAACTCTGCTCAGAAGTTCAAATCATTGTCCTTAACACGAATTCGTTTTCTTTGTTCACAAACGTCTGATTCATTTCATTCAATTTATTTTCCTCTCGGGGTCTGAAGGCATTGCAAAAAGGAGTGCGGCACCGTGACATACATGTAAAAGTAAAACCAATGGAGAGGAAAAAATACGATATCACTACGGAACATCATTTGACAAATTAGTAGTTGCAATTCAAAAACCACTTATATTAAGGATTGTAACCATGATTGTATGAAGGCGATTCCAGTCAACAAATTTCGTGCCAGAATGAAGTATTCAAAGTAGATCTGGTGCAACGAGGATCCCGACTTTTAGTTGGTGATTGGTACGTGATGATATGTAGATGCAACATGTGACGTTCTCCTTTCCCCAAAGTCAAAGTAACGACCTGGGTGAAGGCTTACTCCACTCCAGGCTTCCGTCCTTTCTCTACAAACCACCATAAACAGACCAACAAATCTTAGAAATCCTACGATGGTACAAACCAAAACAGTATCGTGACTGTTAAATGTCTGACCTAAAAAAAAGAGCTTTGAGATTAAGCACCAGGTTGCATTTCGTCTACAGACCATCCTGATGCAAAGCTCCTAGCAGCTTCTATCTTCACAGTGCGTGCAAATGGCGCATTATTTACTAATATTCTCAAACGACAAACATGCACGTGCTGGGCTATGCCTTAATACTCTCAGAAAAAAAAAGGGTGTATGCTTACACTCTTCGTCCCATATACGACACCCCAAAACTTCACTTCGACGTACAGCATGCTGACGTCGAACCGACGGTACCGACTTTCATGAGCGGTTTTGATAGCCGTGTGGTACAACTTATTAAAATAGCTAATGTACGTGTTACTGACAAAAAGAAAAAAGTAATCGGGGTTTTCTTGGCCATACTGCAAAAACTCAGTGTTTTTCTTTTTTGTAGTCTTTGAAGCGTACTTTAGCTGTTTAATGAGGTATATATCGCCGTTCTCAAACCCCTCGTAAAAGTTGGGGCCGTCTTTTCGACGTCAGTGAGCTGTACGTCGGACTGAAGTTTTGGGGTGTCGTATATGGGACAAGGGGTGTAACAATATACCCTTCTTTTTTTTAGGGTGTTCGGCCGGTGCACATGTAGTGAAGCCACTACCATAGCCGCCTATATACTGACAAAGCCTGGAAGATTCCCACGAGAAGCGGCCGCCGAAATGGAAAAGGTGGAGCGGCAGACAACGGATGGAGAAGAGAGCCACGTAACTGGCGCCTCGCTGCGGCTAGACGCCGAAACACACTTCTCCCGAGCGAACAAGTGTGTTTCGGGTCCTCGCCGTTGCAAAACGCTGTGCGCTGATGCACGGGTTCCTCGAGAAAGGGCTCTTTTATGCTATGTGCTACCAGATCCCCGCGCTCCAAATCTGCGACCGCGGGCACTCTATGGCTCCGTCGTCCAACTGCCAGGCTTTGTGAATATAGAGGAGGCTATGCCACCACTTTCTTTGACGTCTCCCAGCACGTCTCTCCCTCACTCCCATACACACGCACCCAGAGAAGAAAGAGAAACCAGAAAGAGCAATCCACTGTCACAGCCTATATCGCGTTCTCGGCGGGTTGTCAGGTTTCGCTTTCATTTCGATAAGTGACAACGCCGATCGGTTCCGTTTTCAGGGAGGAGGGAACGCCTCGGATGTTTGTCGTCTGCGAACCTTGGGCAGCTCGCAAATAACTGTCGCGTCACTTTGCCTCCGCCACCACTCACGACTCGTCGCCTTCGGTTATGCCGAATTTCCCGTTGTGTTGCCTCGCTGCCGGGATGCAAGGAGCGCGGGTGTCCGTCACGCTTAAGAGGTGTCGCGGACCCAATTCGAACCGTCTGCGGCTGTCCCAATCATCCCTCTTGACCAGTACCGCCTGAAGAGAAGGCCGGTTACTGCGTCATCGTATGTGGCTCCTCAACCCGCCCCCAAGGGCCGCCAAACACCTTGAAGCTTAGCGGCAAAGCGGCAGAGGCATGCGTCTTGACATGGACCAGTCCTACCTTCGTGTTCGTTCTGAGACGCTGCAAGATGCGCTCGCGGCGATGCGGACGCGAGCTAGACGCCGCTGCATGGGTTCCACTAGTGATGACGTTTGGGGAGGAAAGGAGCAGAGCCTTATCTTCTAAAGCCGCTGACATCTTAAGAGACGCAGGAAGTGACCTATTATGTTGAGACTTGCTTCCTGAGTCAATCTTTGAGATCTTATTGGCTGATAACGTCATGTTATTCACCACTGCGGAGCGATGATGCTCTGGACTTGCCAAACCTTATGCGTTGCTTATACAGGGAGCTCCTAAGAAAAGAGAACCGTATTTTCCGACCCGCGTAAATAAACTACAGATCGGAGAAAGTTTAAACACCGTGAGAATGTGACGCTATAGCGGTGGGGATAGAACGCGAAAAGTTTGAGAACATGACGCTACCTGGATCAAAATATGAGTGAGAAAAATAAAAATTTCTTTGTGAGCCGACGTCCACCTAAACCTAATGTCGTCAAAACAAGAAAAGGACAATGTGAACCCCTGTAGCAACTATATCAGTTAAACGAATTTGTCGGCAAGAAAGAAAACAACATTCTCTTCCTTGCTGACGAGAGTTTTTTTACCTATATAAATTCCACAATCGTTCACAATATCATTTTTTGTTTTGACGACATTAGACTTAGGCAGACGTCGGCTTATAGAAAAATTTCGTTTTTCTCAATTTTCTTTTGACCCAGGTAACGTCATGTCCTCAAACGTTCGCGTTCTATCCCAACCGCTAGCTTCACATTCTCACGGAGTTCGAGCTATCTACGATGCGTAGTTTATTTATCCGGACCGACGAACTCTGTTTTCTTGGGAACTCCCTGTACTATCACTGCCTACGCAGAGCGCAAGTTCGTCTGCTTCTTTTGCTGAGGTTGTGATGACGTCAGAAAGACGCCGAGCTCTGATTGGCTGTGATTGAAGGACAGTGGGTACACCTCGAGGCATGCTTGCTTTGAGGTCCACCCCCTATCCTTCAATCAGAGCCAATCAGAGTTCGGCGTCGTTCTGACGTCACCAGAACCCCAGCAAAAGAAGCAGACGAACTAACGCTCCGCATAGGTGGTATTGTTGCTGCGTTCGGCGTCCTATATAGTGCTTGCATCGTCAAAGTAGCCGGCAAGGAAACTCAACGGGTTTCGGTTGTCCTAATGTTTGGTCAGAGAAACTGTTCAATAGCCAGGCTAACGCCCCGTCACTACCGCCAGGATCGCGGGTGTCTCCAACGTCTCTCATCTATGACGTCAAATATCGAGAAGACGAATAAATGACTGAGCTAACGTACCAGCCAGAGACGCATTTCACGTACAGTAAATTAACACATGTGTTCGAGAGCACAGCGGCAATGTGCAGAAAAGACTCGCATGAACCAAGTGGTGCAAAGTGCAGCCAACGTTCAGGGCGCATTGACGTTTGTTCGTCTGTCATAACTTGAAAGACACTTTGGGTTTTCAAATGCCGTCAAATCACTATAGCCAACGATACGCGTTCTGTCTGAGTCACACTAACATAAAACAACGATTGGGCGGTAAAATGGCTAAAATGACTTCACTCGGCGAATTCGCCGCTCCAGAGCAGGCCACGCCACCTAGCAGAAAAAGACGTGAAGGGAAAGAGCGGGAAGATATCGCCTATAAGAGTGTGCAAGCGAAAACTGGCGCGTCCTGGCGGCCGAAATGTGAAACGGGGGACAGGGGCTTGACGTTCACGACATTGAAATTGCCTGTACTGTGTGTTTATAAAGGCACCCTACAAATGTATTTAAATTACACATACATGCCTAAACTGAAGATATAGGTAAAACAACATCCGACACCTTACATTTGCAACACAGAAGTAATTGATTTTAAGTAATACACTGTTTTTCTTTCCTTCGCGAATAGCAAGTCAGACTTGTGTATTTCATGTTACTATTCAGTGACCGTTTTTAACTAGATTCGTTTTTCAAAAAACTAGCCTAGGACAAAACATCCTTGTAATAGCGGAGTTGTATTTGCGTTCCATTTTGTTGCTTTCTATTTATTTTTTTGGCGGGGACAGGGTAAAGTGACGACCTTTTCATGTATAGAAACGTGATGCTTCTTTTAGAAAGCAAGTTTCTTTATATTGCTGCTACAAACCATGCAGCGAACGAAGGAACAACTCGCCGGGTAAATAAATCGAAAGCAAAAATACGAGGATCTCGCACCACGTTCGTCACAGCATAAAGCTTTCAGGGCGTACGGTCGACGCTGACATTTTCCAGCACTCCTCCAGTCCTCGTTACTACGAGACGACTGAACAAAAACAAACAAGAAAATGGGGAAAATTCGTTCGAAGATCGACATGTACCTAAAAAGCGTCCCTAAATATAGCGGAAAGCGCCCAACACGTGAGACGGTACATCAAGACCCGACGACAGAACAAAAAAACAAAAAAAAGAAGAATGAAATGGTGTTGTACTGACAGCCGAAACGTTTCTAGATAGCATAAAACACAAAAAAAACTAGCAAAAAAAATGACGATGAGAAATGGAAAAAGAAGGCTAAAATCTGTGCAGACACACGCGATAATTTGAAAAGTGTCGTTCATGTTGCCGTAACAAAAAAAAAAATGAAAACAAAGACAGCCATACAAATTAAACAGAAACGGTGACAAAACAAAAGTAATTAAAAGACATCAAGAAAACGAAGGAAAAGGAGTTCCACGTTGTTTTTTTTTCCTAGCTCGTTGAGTTTCAACTTTTCCGTTTGTGTGTACTGCCGTGTGGCTTCGAAGTTGCGGTATACCTTTTTTGTTTCAAGCCTGTTGTGCTCTTTTATTTATTTTCTGCGATGTCTTTTGCGTCGTTTCAACGTCTCCGTCTGATAAAACTGTCTTCTTTTGTCTGCTGCACCGCTTAACGTCGGTACTGATTTTCGGTTTCGGTTTTATTTCACCTCGTGTCACCTTCGTACATTTAGGCTATAACCTTTTGTTATATTTTTAGCCTTGGACGCTAACAACATTGTTCTAATCTCCTTCTGGACGTAACGTTCCGACACCCAAAACATCCCAAATTTTATTCTTTGACTTTTTGTTTTCGTTTGCCCTAGGTTAATGTTTTTATATGTGGGCATTGCATTTTCTATCAACCTTCACACAATTACATTTTTTTTATTTTTTTTTATTTGCTTGCTCGATTTCTTGTACTTCCACTTTCTCGTTCCACTCTCGCGCCGTTCGAGATTTAACGAGTGTACGGGGACCGGAAATAGCGTAGCAGACGACGTAGAACGCCGTCGAGGCTCGAGAAAACCGAGTTCAGCGCCCTCTCAGTAGTGGCGTTCGTTCCCCTGGTGAGCAGACGTGACACTATTGGTTGGGGATAACAAAACGCTCGTTTCATTCTCTTTTTATTGCGTCCAGCACCGGATTCGACGCCGCGTTCAATCACATTTGGAAAAGCCGTTGGAGCTGAGAGGAAGGAGGAGGAAAGGGAAGCGGGGGGGGGGGGGAGGTGACATATCTTTGTGTTTTTAGGCTCCGGTAAGAGACTGAATCTAAGAAGCCTCTTTAACGCCCTTTGTACGATTTTATGCGTTTATTTCGAGTTCGAGCGTTGTTGAAGGAGTTTTTTGTGTGTGCCTGCTTTGAAGCACGAACGTGCCGAAAATTGAGGAAGGATGGAGACATAGTTTTTTATGTTTCCCATTGTTTTGACTACGAGACTAGGGCTGAGGCTTAATCGATGTAAGAGGAGTTTCTGAGGGTGTTTCGGGAACGGGGAGATTGGGTGTAAAACAAAATGGCTATGAAAGAAACAAAATTAAAAAAACAGATGTGTGTTTTTATTATTATTTTAAGGAGGGTTATGAGTTGTTACAAAGCGCCCCCTAGAGACCGCCACGGTGCTGGTGTTTTGTGTGTGTGTGTGTGTGTGTTTTTTTATGAGGTGGCACAGCAGCTCCCCTAATAGCGCATTTTTACACCCTTAGAAAATTCCTTTTCGAGCCTGGGGAGTCGGAAAAAGAGAGGAGGAAAAAGGGAAATGTTCAGGGAAGTCAACGCGTGTGCTCTGGGGGAACAGTCATTCTATGAAAACGTCTACGGTTTGCTGTTCCTTGCTAACATCCAAAGAAGACAAGTGCAAAGACACGTTGGCCGCGAGGGCTTTGTAAGTCAAGAATGTCCGGCAGCCGTTAGACCGTATTCGTTATGTACTTCTTGCTTCGTTTTATTTTTTTTTTTTCTGCAGTTGTATGAGAGCGGTTTTGCCAGCTCGTCTTTCTCAGGACTGCAGTTTTTTTTTTTTTTTGTTAGAAAGAAAAAAGGAACTAAAACTGAATGAAGGCCCTAAACTCAGGTTCATATCCAGCTAGCAGTTTGCACTGTTCAGTGAGAACTGTACTGTTTCGTTCTGCAGTGTAACTTTTTTTTAAAGCATGAAATGCCTTTTCAACGACAACCCCCAATCCCCCAAATTATGTCCTTCTTGTCCGTCCGTCCGTCCATGAGTTTTCCGCTAAATTTAGCGGGAAACGTGGCGTCACCTAACGCCACCTGACGGCACGTGACCTATACGTCAACTCAGTTTCCCCACTTGTGTCCAAAACCTCTATTCAGTTTCACCCGCTAAATTCAGCGGGAAATTAACGTCACGCGACTTATACACCAATTCTGTTACCCGCTAAGCCTAGCGGAAAAATTCACGTCTTGCTACCTAGAACAGAAATTCAGTTTCCCCCTAAATTCAGGGGAAAATATTTGTCACGTGACACACCAATTCTCTATAATGAATTGCATGCATGTAGGACTTTAAAGGTAAACGTCGATGGCATTTTTTTTACCTATGTTCTACAGACTGCAGCCTCAGGTATTATATGCAGCTGCACATTAAATGTCGCATACCATAATACAGAGCCACTATATAGGCCACGCTTAGGTTACATGTCACCCCATACCCCGGTTGTCTTTTGGGCGTCTCTGTTGTTTTTTACCTAAGCATAATGGTAGCACTTGGTTATAGTTAAGATTCGAAGATACTATACCCTGAGCTCTAGATACAGCGTCAGGAAGGAAGCTCAAGCAGTACCGTTTTGTTCTGTCACGGACTGTTTTAACGTTTCTAAGGGACAGAAGCGCTTTTCCTGCAATTTTCGTTGAACCTTCACATAACCGTCAACATTCATTTTAAGCGACAAGAATATAGAAGTGTAGTACGTCTGAAAGATAACCTATTCAGAGGCCCTACCCCCGTAGATAAAGCCAGGCGGTGGCGTCAACGCGATCTGCTAAAAACCCCAATTATTTTTGGAGTCAAACTTCTTCCAATTCGTATCCACGACCCTTGGCTAAGTGTTCGGCAGAAGCAGACCTTAGCAAATGGTTCGCTGAAACGCATCGGAGCCCCAGTACGACCGCTCTCAGTGACTGGGAGACGCGCGTTCGAAGATAACGCCCGCATGCCTCCCTCTTCGTCTGCTAAGCTCGCACATTCGCACAAAACGAAACCACCGACCCCCGACACTTTATCGTCCCACATCAAATCTCCCACTTCTAACCTCCCTGCTCAAGTGATCCCTTTGTAGCAGACCCGTACGCCATCGCACCCTCTCCGATCGGGAGTGCATCACGCTTTCTCTTTGGCCCTAAATGACAACCCCTAGCGGCCGCCATCTTGCATCACCCTAATGTGCCTTGATTTGAGCGTTTCAAATCGCACGACCGGGGTCACGTGGTTTAGGGACAGCGTTTGCAATACGAGCTGCTAGGAGGGGACGAAGGCGTCGATCGTCCGCAAGCGTCTCTGGCTCTCCGCACGCTTTCTTCCTCTCCACGGGACAGCGCAACGCATGCGCGCTAGCGATCAATCTCCGCAGGAGGTGTCCAACACATTAAATATGAAACACTCTTCATGGTTCTGAGTTGCTTCCTCTCTTAAATATAGGCTCTGTACAGACCCCAAGTGACAACGAGGCCCTCTTGGTGAGAAGCGCTAGCGACCGAGACGCCGACTGCAGCGGCTTTTTTGCTTTTCTGTCTCGTTTTTCTGTACTAGATATCTTGTGTCGCTGTTCTGGGCGCGATAGAGACACACCTGATTCCGCGGATGTAAGAAGTCGAATAAGGGCTTTCGTCTGATTGGACGAGAGGGAGTGGAGAGCGAGGCCAAGTGGTATGTTTGTGGAGCCCTGACCGACACGTCGTGCCGATGGGGACGCGAAAATAAAAGCAGACGACCGCCCGCCTTTCAGTAGCAGACGTCTTTGTTTGTTTTCTTTTTGGTACTCTAGAGTTTTTTTTCGAAAACACTTCTTTGTTTCGCGGAGTTTTTTTTTTTTTTGCTTTCTTTCTTTGGGCCGTATGTGTCTATAGACACCCCCAGCGCATTTGAGCAGACGGCAATCGGAGGAATTGTGGCAACACTCGGCCTTCCCTCGGATGTACGCTCATATATCTCCGATTATCGTAGATTGATATTACGCGTGGCCGCACGCGTGTTTATTTATGTCTGCCACCCTTGTGTTCTTTGTCTCCGTGCGTGTGTGCGGGTGCGTTGTCCGCCTTTGCGAGTAGCGTTGCTCCGTCACCGTGTTTGTGTAAGTCTTAGCAGACGACAGTCGGACGCGTTGTGTGTTTAGAGCAGGTGGCGGGTCACCTTTAGCAGACGAGTCCGTCCTCTGGGTGTCGATAACGACAGAATGGCTAAAGTTCTGTTTCGCTTGAAGTCCGACCGCGGCTGACGCCATGACCCGATGTAGCAAAACAGGCAGTTCCAGAAGTGCACCGTCCCGACGACGTGATTGGTTTAACCGGTTATTTTAAAGCCACATATAGGCAATGAGCGCCGGTGTTGGTTAACGCGCAATCGTCTGTAAACAATTTGTTGGAGTATGGTTAAAAACATCAGACACATCTCATTTTCAAACGTCACTTCTTCCCTGTTCTTAAACGCTGTAAACGGTTGATTGAAATCACTACTCAGTTAAACATTACAAACACATTTCGCACTTTGAGCGCGATGTATTGATGTACTTAAATTATATCGATGCGCCGTTAACCTACTCGTTTGCTTTCTTATTCGGGCGCGCATTTCAAGAGCCACAAATAAAACAGCCGTCAAAAACGACGTTGCAACAAAAAGAAGAAACAAAACGACTGAGCAAAACGCTGAGAATCCAGGACTGTTCTCAGCACGACAGATGGGCACGATGACAGGGTACTGTTTCGGTTTATCTAAAAAAAATAACGAAAAAAGATAGATTCGTAAAGAAACGCTTAAAATACAGCCGATATAGGATCCGCCGGGCCCACTTTGTTTTCACCTCAGACCCACAAACAGCACGCTATAAAAAAACAGACCGAAACAAGAACATGTATACCTTAAAGTGACTAAAGCAATCGTGTGTGGAACAACACCAGGCGCGGACAATTAGGGATATTAGGGTAATTGGCTCTTCCACTCTTTCCACTTTTTTCTAACCAGTCCAAAGTACGGGAAACAAGCATGATGCCTGCAATGTCGTACCACTCCCCCAGCCACCCAACCGACCAGCCGGCCAGAAAACCCCGGCAACTGCTGGCGAGTTTGGCAGCAGCGAGTCAGACCGCGAAAAGCATGGCTATGTAGTAGAAGGAACTTCCATTAACCTCTGCTTCGCTTCGCCTGCTAGCACAAAAGTAGTGCGGAGAAGCATCCCTCCACCAACCCTCCCCCCTCCCTCTTCGCTTCGCGCGCGAGCGCAGAAGTCATGCGGAGAAGCATCGCTCTCTTCGCTTCGCCCGCGAGCACAGAAGTCGTGCGGAGAAGCCTCCCTCCTTCCCTCTTTTTCGCATCTCCCCTCCCCCCCCCCCCCTCCGAACATTCCAACATATGGGGCTTGTATATATGCCTCCCTTTCCACCCCTTTCAAAGAGCCGCGCGTTATGAGATCCGCGCATGCGCTCTCACCTCGCGCATTTCCGGAATTCCTTTCTGAGCGAGGAGGAAACTTATTTTCACCTCCCTTCCCCCCTCCCAAACTTTCTCCTATTTTGTATGGTACCCTCTATTGTTTTGCATTGTTGGTAGTATTATCATGCGTCTAGATCTATTTTCTTTTCATTCTTTATGGAACGAAGATGAAGAGAAGGTGGAAAGGAGAAGTGGAGAAGATGCGTGGAGAGGGAGAGGGAGGTGTGTGGCTACGATATTACGTCGATCCTGACCAGACAGCCCTGTCTGCTTTTTATCTCGCCCTACTTTTCGGTTTTCTTATTGCCCTGCCTTGTCGTTGTTGTTTTCCTTTCCTCGCACCTCGTCTCATTTCGCGAACTCCTTATAACTAACTTCTCGTTGTCTGCTATGCTCATTTTCCTATTTTCGTCTTCGGTTTTTGTTTTACCGCCGCTGTTTGAGCGCGAAAAAAGGTTACGAAGTTTCGTTTTCGTGTTTGTTCGTGGTTGCCAGCACGCGTTGATTATGCGCTCGTCGTGTGCATCAATCCGAAAACTGGCGTGCCTGTAACGGTAACGGTAACATACAAGTTTTGCGTTCCCACTGCGGACGCGTTTTTGCGTTCTGCGTTTTTGGAAAATATAATTTTATGTTTTGAGTTATTTTGTTATTTGTTTTTGTGATGTTCGAGCATCTTTTACGCCATCATCACGTGACGCCATGTGTTGGTGGCTGCATTTGTTTTCTAAATTATTCTTTCCGTCAAAATTACATTTGCCGCTACAGCTTTTGGAGGGAACACGGGATCGTTTCAGTCTTCGTAAAGGTAACACATAATTACTGAAACTTTCTTTTAATTAAGTAAATGAACTGCGTCAATCGATACTAAGTAAACTATTGTTATGTCAGCACCGGAAGAAAAAGTAAAATATAGTTGAACATGTCACATTTAACCGTCACGATTCGCATTGGGTGAATCCTAAAAAGTAGCTACCCTTTTGGAACATCTAGAAGATGTATCAATACATGCGTCTCAACATAACATTCTTCTAATCGTACTTTAATGTATTCGTTATTTTCTGACTCTTAACTCACATTTTTATTCAAAGCTGTTGTACGGTGAACGGCTGACTATCATGAAACAACCAGTGTACCGACCAGCTATAATTTCCCAATCAGTAGCGCATGCATGATCACGAGCCTAAAGGCAGGATATTTCAACATGGTTACATTTTCCAACCCTTAATTAAGACAGATAAAAAAGCAGCCCTTGGACATAAGGGGAAATCTCTACTCCTGTTCCCTAATACACGGCATTCTACTGCACTATTGTATCGTCCTATGTGAGGCGAATACGATAAGTAACACAAACTGGCAAGCTGTACGATACTGAATAATTACGTTTGGATCTCCGCCAATTTAATTACATTCCCAACAGCCCAAATGTATACGCGCGGCACTTGCATCAACTTGATGAACGTGTCAAATGTCTGGTTACGTCGTGTTCGTGGATTAGAACAAAACTGCATGCACGGAAACCTTCGTATGCACGAGCTACGCAACTACGGCTATGGGAATGCAACTCTGTATCGCATGATCCAAAGTGACGGCTCTTGTTGTTCATAACGTTTTGGTTCTATTACATCGGAAACGAGAGCAACACAATCAAAACGGTCTCGTAATAAAAGACGACTGGAGAGATAGCTAGCGTTTATGAGTTCTTCTCTCGGCCCACTTCTCCGCAGCACTCGCCTGACTAACGGCAAAGCCATCTTACGGGAGGGGCGCGGAAGAGATAAGGCAAATTGGGAGATAGTGGATCCGCAAAATTGTACGATCTAATTTCGAGAGCTTGTCCCTTCTTCTTGCTTGCATTTTTGTCGTAGTTTTATCTCGGGTGTGTGTGTGCTCGTGAAAGCCAGAACGAAGATGAGAATACCAAACGAGAATTTTGTGCAGATTGCCTCGCTTTGCGGGTTCATTTTCGCCGCCGTGCTTCGGAGCGTGACAGCAGAGCTCGCTTTACAGGGGCACCAAAAAAATCCCGATCTTCGAGCTTCTCTTTTTAGTCCGCTTCGTTGTTATCTTGAGCGAAGACCGCAGCCACGAGCTTTAATCTCCCGTTTAATGGTGGAACGACTTTCTTTCTTGTTGGTTATATATTTTTTTTTCACGAAATCGATATTGTAGCTTACATAAATATCCAAAATTCACGCGTGTTTTCGCACTTCCGTCCTGCTGCAGCTGTTATTTTTGTTTCCGCAACGCTCTGCTCTCTTTCCTGAAAAAAAAACTATCTACACCGCATTTCTTAACACGTTTCACGATTATCGTGCTCTTTTTTGCCTGTTCTAATAGCGACCTAATATGTTGTAGCTCATTGCTTTTGATAGATTAAGTCAATATGAGGTTCCTCTAATACACCATGATTAATGGCTCCTTCAAAATCGCGACGCATCATCTGGGCATCTTCTAACAGCGCATGTTTTACGTAAGTGCTGTCGTTCAACCTAAAATTTAAAAAAAACACACAAATTCGGTTACAGGGGATTGTCCTTAGAAAGGTGGAAATTTCCAATCGGACATCCGATGCTCGAGCATGCTTCCGAAGCTGTCTGTCACAATGTTTCCTAGTTCATTTTGATTATATGTTGTTGTTTTTTTTCTAAGGCGTCTTTTTCCGCAATGTAGCAAGGCACTGCGTGAAAGACGACTGCCAGGGGTAAGATTGCCGCGGAGAAGCAATACCTAAGTAGCGGCTCTTGTGCCTCCGATCCATCTCTGCCTGTATTAGCGTCCCCCTGGCGTTACGAGATGCAAGATCAGGCTCTCTGGGCCTGCCGATCGATAGCAGCAATCCACTTTTTTTTTTCTTGTGAGCTGTTTTATTTGTTTACTTGTCTTTTTTGTTTAGTGTGGTGTCTTGTGTGAGTTGTCGGCGTAGATTACGGAATCGTCTTATTACGTTCGCTGTCTTTTCATCAGTGTCCTTACAGTAAGTGCCCGAGTCTATCTTGGTTCTGTGTTTGTTTAGGTGTTGCTTGTCACTCTTGTTTTAGAATGTAGATGAAACGGTGGCAATTGGTATGAAGCTTGCCAAACACAAGCTTCATACCAAGCTTGATTGCTATCAGGCTTGCTAAACACAAGCTTGACACCAATCACCGTTTACTCGTTGGACAGATGGCAAAAACATGTACTTGTTGATCGACTTATTTTTGTCTATATCCAAAGCAGCACAAAATGAATGATTCTTATAAAGTTCATTGCCCATTCCAACCAGACTATCAACTGGTCGTAATCGTATTAAACAGGACGGGAACAGTTGGTTTATCTGAAACAGAAAACGGACGTGTGCTGAGGGTTATAATAGTTATATTGACAGAAATACGACAGTCACGGTGTATGCTCGCATTTTGTCTGGAGGGCTCATTTGCACGGGCTTAGACTTTCCCAAGACTCATTCGCAGCAGACAACTATAAAAGACGACCGCCATGATCATCCGCTTTGTTGTCTGTTTAGCTGTCTAGATTATCAGCCAATCAACTGGTTGCGATAGCCTGATTGCGATCGGCAGCAAACGATAGTAATATTTAACAGCGCAAAGGTATTAACCAGATTCCGTGAGGCTTTTCTGCGTTATTTACACTCATTGCATATCTGTCTACATTCAAATTCACTCACGTACAAAACCCCCAAACATCAAAATAGGTTGTTGGAGAGCACTAATATCTCAAGGGCTAGACTAAGTTTGATAATTGCTCGGTCAAGAACTTTTCAACAACTAAAGCGTTGGCATTTTTTACTAAATGTTAAGCCAGTGATTTTTTTCTGTTCAATACTACGCCAAGCCCTTCCTTCTTCATTTAAGACATCTAAAAATCCCAGCGTGAAAGTTGTTCAGTGTGTAACGCTCGCGTCAAGCAAAATACATGTTGAAAATACCTTGTGTTTATTGACCCGTGTCCTGGGCAAAAACGCGAACTTGCCGCAAAGGGAAAGATATAAAAACAATTTGATAAGAAAAACAATCGACTGCACACTTCGCTAACAACGTTTTTGTCCACTCTTCGGGAGGCGGTAACAATGCCTTTAGGTGCCTGCGGAGCCCACAAAATGAACGCCTTTGTTTGTGATTCTCTGTGACCAAGTTTGTCCAAATCTCGTTTTGAATGTTGTACTATTGTTTGTTTGTTTTTTGTTGATTTTCTAGCTTTAAGACAACACGAAATCAACTGAGTGTGTTCCTAGCTTGTACTCTAACACTGTAGTTGTTCTTTCGACTCGTCCAAAGGTGACAGAAAAAAAACTACATAGCGCGGACCACACAATCTAATGTTTAGATAGGACAAAATAAAAATAAAATGATGGACCCTATTTGTCACTGCCGCAGGGAGAGAGAGAGAGGGTGGGAGAAGAGGGAGGTAGGGAATTCATAAATGTGTTTATCACTTTGGTTTGTCTCTCTTGAATGTAATTCTCCATGTTGTTGTTGTTCTTGTTTTTGTCGCTGTTTTTTGTCTTTTATATTTCTTAATGGAAAGTCATTACCCGCCGGTTCTTGTGGGAAATGGACAGAATGCGGTTACACATTGAGTTTTTTTTTTGTTTTTTTAGTGTGTGTGTGTGTGTGTGTGTGTGTGTGTGTGTGTGTGTGTGTGTGTGTGTGTGTGTGTGTGTGTGTGTGTGTGTGTGTGTGTGTGTGTGTGTGTGTGTGTGTGTGTGTGTGTGTGTGTGTGTGTGTGTGTGTTTTCTTCTTAAGACAGGAATGTGGTGCCGTTCTTTTGTTCGGAATGTGTAGTTTCGATTGTGAGTGTAATGTTGTTGTTTTTTTGTAGCTTTACTTTGAGCTAAATTTGTGTGGCAAGAAAAACTCAATGATTCGATTGTTTTCTCTCTTCCTCTAACGGACTTTGTCCTTTTTTATATTTTGCTTGGGGGACATTGACCGCAACTTTATGGTTTTGAGTAATGAACGTGATTTTTGAATAAGAGGTAGACTCATGAAGCCGAAGTTTTTTGTTTTTTTTTCTTTTAAGGTGGAGCGTTTTTATGACCTGGACTCAACAAGTTTCCGCAAAACTTTGCGCGGTGAGGCTCTCGACCTTTCATCCTCCTGCTAAATTTGGCCAGAGAATTCCCCGCTCATTTTGGCGGTGGATTGTTGAAGGATAGTTGAGGTGTCTCGGTGTCAGTGTCAAAATGACAGCGGAGCGAAGCCAGGTGCACATTTCGAGAACAGTGATGAATGAGATGTCACGTAGGATGGCACCAAAGCGAACTTGAAAGTGAACGGATACTGCGATCACAGTGACTTTACGCGGTACGGGCAATTACTATTGGTTAAAAAATTACTCGGTGAGGTTACTTGATTACTTCAGAGCAAAAGTATTTGGCCACAACTTAAGAAGTAACGGCAAAAAAAGGAGTTTGTACTGTTTCACTATAGGATTACAATAATCGAATAACAGACCACTCGTCTTCTAAATCTATCACTTTTGGTATACCATCCGCTTGTCTTTCTAGACTTAGGCTAGGTGGCGCAAGCTCCCGCCCGTTACAAAGGGTATAGCCATTAACATGCATCCATCCATCCGGTTCGAAGATTTCTTGGTAGGAAACTTCTGGAACCAGAGGGCGCCCTTAGGAAGGAGGGGGAAAAGCCTTTTCGTATGAACTTTGTCACGAAAGAGCAGCCATAACGGGCACACAAGCGATGATATGGAAGCTTAATCGATGTCACGGAAGTTCGATGAGGCAAACAAGATATAGCTTCGCGCTCGCTTCTGGCACGCCCGCGAAATTCCACACAGAAACACTCTCCAACCTTGAATTCGCAAAAGAATTCATTATTATGAAATGTGAAGTGCTTGTCTAGCATATATAAAAAAAATTACGTTTTCTTTACACTTTTGTTTTGACATCATCTTTGTTTGGTTATCTTGTTGGCACAAGAGTTTAGAGCTGTTTTAAGTAAAATTTAGTTGTTGTTCTTCTTCTTCTTGCTTTTGTGACGGAACTGTTTTAATGGTTAACAAAGACGCAGATGCTACATTAACCGCCAAATTTCCTATTGAAAGGCTTTCGTAGAGAACAGAAACGTCACAGTTTTATCTAGGAACCCAATATACCACCATACGAACTCTCCAGACTAAAAGTCTAACCTCCTTTCGTACAGCTTGATAACATCGTTTCATTGTCTGTTATTTGCGAGATTCGGAAGCTGATAAATTAAATATATCGCAGCACTGAACTCAATTTGTGGTGACTAAGTAGTCAAACTCAAAAACCAAGTGGGGGCAGAAAGAGCCACGGCTACAAAAAATTTCATTAGTTGGATAGAACAGCGATTACTATTGCATTTTGCTATCTAATAAATGATATAATGATTACAAAAATTACTCTTAAGAGTAATAATTTAAAAATAATATGATTACTTGTAACGAGTACGGTACAAGTCTGACGTTTAGACGGTGAGAAGTTAGGCAGCCCTACTGAGAGTCTGGGCTGGCTTGCTAGAATCAGTGTTTTAGCTGAGACTGGCTGCGTTTACACGGACGCGACCGCAGCGCATCGAATCGCGATTTGACGATTTTGATTAGTAGCAGATGAGCAGAAGAGGAAGAGGTAGGGAGACAGGGCGCGTGTGATTGGTACCCGCTCGATTCGACGCGTCACGATCGCATTCATGTAAACCTAGTCTGTGTCAATAAAGGCACATCATGACTGGGACGCGCGAACGCTTGAGACTCGACTTCACGTGCCACTGAACTCGCGCGCTAACTTCGGCAGTGTTGTTTTTTTTTTCACACAGTCTAATACCCTATCTCACACGGTCAGCCTAGGGTGCGCTCAGGTCAACCTAAAGGTGCACCTTTCGACATAGGTCCCTTTGCTATCGGCGAATCAGCCCGTGCTCTTGGCTCGCGAGCACACGCCACGCGCGGAAGATCGTCAATTGATTGGCCGCAGAGAATAAAGGTTCCTTAGCTAAAGGTACCTTTACTGTCGTGTGAAGGGGTATTACAGGGGCTTTAGGTATTACAACTGGGACGCTTATTTTAGCGACCCGGCCCTCGTGTCTCTGTCGTAGTATGACGCTTGAATGTCCTTCTGGTTAGGTGATGTCACCCTTTGAAGCACCTGATACCGACAGCTCGCGCTCACAGTGAAAATACGCAGAAATTGCTGAAAACGAAATGTCGCCGTAACGTGATCAACGCCAAGAGCCTGTGCAGGAAGACGCTCTTACAAGCGCTTCGGAACAAAAAAAAAAGCAAAATAAGCGTTTCGAACGAAATGATCAGATGTCATCACACTAAGCAAAGCGCGCACGAAAACACCCAAGTTGAAGGTGAGAAAATTTAGCCAGTCCAGTAGTACCATTGCTGCAGCCCGGAACGGTCTAGTAGGGTCGCCTCCGCCCCTGATTGGACGCTAAGAAGACGAGTGAGAAACCTCTTTTAAACCTTAACGTTCGATCGTGAAACCAGACCTCAAAAATCGAACGCACGATTTCCCGGGGAAAATTCCAAGAATTCCGCCTGAAAGTTTTCAATACATAAATAAAAAGAAAAAAAAATAAAATTCCCCATCGTCTGCTTTAAACTCCAGACGTGAAGCCTAAACGTAAGTTTAAAAATAAAAACAGAAACCCTCGTCTATGCCTTCGGGCGAAACAGGGGTTCCCAAACCCCGCCATTTTGAAGCGGGAGATGTCATCCGTGTCCCGCCGTCTGCTCCTCTCCGTGGACTAGCCTCCAACCCGGGACATCATCCCTCAGATGTTGAGTAAAAGAAGCGCCGTGAGTCAGCCGCTTTCTTCCCCTCGTTTAACTTTTCTTTTTATATCATACATTTTGAACCAAAGAAAAAAAAAGTAGGCACAAAACCTAGCGTTTTCACACTACGACACCTCCGAACACTTGGTTCACCACCCAAAAGTTTTGCTCGCGCGAATTGAAAAACGGTTGGTTTTAGGGTTGGCGTGGTGGTCGTTTCTATGCGAACATTTATAATAAACGGAGAGTCGCTGTAAGGGCTTAGTGCTAAAGCCGAGTCAAGTCGTGCCGAGTCGGGTCGGCTCAAGTCGAGTTGGGTCGGGTCGGGTCAGGTCGGTACAGGTAGGTTCGGTTCAGGTCCAAACTCGTATGGTCGCCATTTTGGTTAATGGTATGAGCAGTTTCTTCTGCACCCCTCCATTTTCGATGAGCCTAGCTGAATTCGCTGGTGACAGCTAGCATTATAGAGGCGTTTCTTGTCTACCAAGTTTTTTATTTGTTTTTTTTCCACACATCGGCGAAACAAGCGCATGTCTTCGCACCAGCTAACATCTAGCGTCAATGCTTGGCGGCATTTTAAAAATATTTTCCCTGCCTTTAAACACGCAAGGACGACGAGATCTGCGGAGATAAGCATGATTGATAAGTGGATTGCACACATAGTACCAAAGACGCTTATATTGGCGAATACAATGATGATCCATAGCGATCTTGGCGCAACTGGTTCAGAAGGATCCTTCTGACGCTTCAATTATTTGAATGAACCAAAATCGCGATTGTCATGGCAACTGAGACCGATAGACCAATCACATTGCGAGGAATCGGTCGTCTGTATGTTAGCCTGCTGTTTCTGTTCGGCTAGCAGGAAGTGAAGGCAAAGACGCTACTTTTCCAGGATCCAGTGACAGGTTGGGTCGGATCGGGTTAACCGGCTCCGACCAGGTCGGGCCATGGAGTAACTGGACGGACCTAGCCGGGTCTGGATCTTGTAATATGCCCTTGTTTCAGGTCAGATCAGTACGTTTCGAGACAAAATAACTGTTTTCTGACGTTATTACATCCCCATTCAATCTGAGAGATTATCCAACTGGTTATTTAGCATCGTAATTTCACAAGGTGCGCCATATGTATTCCGTAATTATTCCAATAGGCAGATGAAACGAATGTGAAATTAGGGCCTGTCTAATACACCTGTCCGGATTATATTGGAACGAGTAACAAAAAAAACATCCTCTTTTTTTGTTTGCGACTTTGCACTGTAGTAGACAATATTCTCCACGCTATCAACTGCTGTAGAAAGCGCGATGCCCAAGTTCCAATAAAAGGAGCTGAATGCACAGGGAAATCAATACGCAGAATATGTCGTAGTAAACGGCACTCCCTATAAAGATCACTTCATCTTATCCGAAAGAAAACCCGAAATCCCGAGACACACCGCAAGTTCCGCCGAAACAATAATAAAACAAACAGAAAGAACTTCCTTCTCCGGCTGTCGTCTGCTACGCCTGATTAGCAGACGACAGCTAGGGGTTGAAACCGAAACTGAGCTTGCATAGGGGAGGGAGGGGAGAAAAAAGCTTGCGGGGTTTCGATTGGAAGTGCCACCAAAAGGCTCCCCCCAACCCGGGGTATCGGCAAACAATAGAGAAAAGCAAGACGCTTTGTAAAGAAGGTGGGTGTCTCGGTCTGGCGATCACCGCCCAGACCACTCCCGCTGCGTTAGCATACCCGTAGCGCCGCTCGTTCCCCTAGCGGCGGGGGTTCGGAAATGCGCTAAGTGGTGAAAGTCGTTCGGCCAGACGCAGACGACGCGATCCGTTTATCTGTTGGGGACGTGCTACGAACTTCAGACTCCACATGCAACAAAGTAAAACTGTATAAAAGTAACATCTCGTCCGCGTCGAGCACTACGAGAGCAACAACAACAAGAAAAACTTCGCTAAGGAGTGGGGGAGGAAGGGGGGGGGGTGGGGAGGTTGCAAAGAAAAGTCGTGGAGAGGTATTTTTGCCGCCACAAAGAACAAGATGGCGACACCCTGCTTCAGGATCTTCTGCTTGGAGAGCCCGTGCGCTAAAGTGCGCGTGAAAGTAGTCGGTTGTAGCGGCGGAGTGCAAGACGCTGTTTACAGCGACGCTCTAGACCTACGCCAAACAAACACGCGCATAAAGGCGAAGCCGAAAATGGGCCGGTGGATGGCGCGTTTCTGTTTTGTTCTTATACATAGAGTTTCCCACCACATCGCGAAACGACTCAAGAGTCTCTGGGGAGGTTGCGAAAATCGGCCGATATCTGTCTTTGTTTCATGCAAGGCTGCGAAGAGGTACCACGTCGCTTGTCTGGTCGGCGCTCTTCGGGCGCACGTGCCCAAGTTGACTTTTTGTTTGTCTTGACCGAGAACACCGGACTTGATTTGGATTTTATTGGCGGCGCGTCCCTGGCTAAGGCTCTATTGCCCCGGCATGTCGGAGCTTAGTTACAGTTACGTTTATCAAACCGATAGTCCTATTGCATGTGGTTTGGACCGTGAGAGGAGCGACGCGTAGCTTCACCCTAGCGGCGGAAGTGCGTAGTAATTTTAAGCCTGATTCAATCACTTCCTCTCTCAAAACCAAACAAAAGCACTAGATGTGACGTCACAAGACTTGAGATATTTCAGCCAACGCGTCTGGCCAGGAGGGCTGACTAGGATTGCACCTCTGCCAACTTTCTATACGGGTAGATCTCTGGGTTTGAAAACGTTTCCTTCACTTATTTTTATACCGTTTAGCTTGCCGCCTTCCACACCATCTACGCTAAAACAAATTACTGGGCAATGGTCCCCTTTCGAAATTCAGTCTGGCCTCTTTGACCACTTTGACGGAAGTCGACGTCACTTTGACGCAAGTCGGCGCCACGACGACGTCCCGACAACTTCACGACGTCGACGTAATTGTCGACGACGACGACGTTACACGACTTCAAGACCTCGTCGTGACGGCGCGTCGACGTTGATGTATGCGAAGGCGACGACGTTACACGACGGCTAGGCTTCGTCGTGATATCGTTGTGACGTCACGTTGACGACGACGTCACGACAAAAATCTAGGCGAACCAAGCCACTCTGATCGCTGCGCCAACACGCCAACTTTCCACATTCTGAGCTTCAACTGAAAGCATGAGCGGAGCCTGTAGCTCGCCCCAATCAATCATTTCTAGTTCACTGTGCTGAAGGGGGATCGGTGGCCGAGCGGCCTGTTGTACTCTATTTACAGTGAACTAGAAGAGGAGTAGTGGAAAAATAGCCGGCCTCCAGGTGAGGCGCTTTGTTAATAAAGCTTGGACTTGGGTTCGGGCTAGTTGGTTATAGTACATATCTGAATCTGCTGCGCTGCGAAGTTCTACAGAACACACGCGTGAGCAAAAATAAAGGAAACTGATGAGTTACACTGAGATGAGGGGAAACACAACGTACATGAATGGCCGCAGACTATACTCTGTTTCACCTTATAGTTATGATGTACCGCAGGAAAGGCTACAAGCGCGAGCTCCTTGCTCTGGGGCACATCTCGGTGGCACAAGCTCTCGCGCGTTAACAGCAGCTCGCAACGCTATGAGCTCGCGCTTCTAGCCTTCTCTGCGGTACAACATAAGGGGAAACGGAGTATAACAACTGTTTATTCTTTTCTTTTTCTTCTTTTTCTTGCGTGAGGTTTCCCGTTGTGTGAGTATTGGAAAAATTAAAAATCTGAAAAATAATGAAAAAATGTCTTCATGACATTTTTTCATTATTCATTTCATTCAAGGGGAAACCTCACGCAAGGAAAAGAAGAAAAAGAAAAGAATAAACAGTTGTTAGTCTGCGCCCATTCGAGTACGTTGTGTTTCCCCCTCATCTCAGTGTAACTCATCAGTTTCCTTTTATTTTTTGGTCACGCGTGTGTTTTGTAGAAGTTCGCAGCGCAGCAGATTCAGATAGGCGCTTTGTGTAGAACCTACCAGATAGCACTGGTGTTCGATTCCGAAGCACTCCTGCCAGCGAAGTTCACGCCAAGCGTAGCTGTTTTTGATCTTAGCGGTTAATTAGTGTGGCCCGTGTATGCTTTATGGGTGTTTCAGCGTCCATGAATTAATGGTTAAAGCTTACTTGGGCAATGTAGTGAAAACCGGGGTAACCAGTCTTGTATGGTGGCGCGTAGCGGTGCGCATCAGTCTTCTTTCTCTTCGTTTTCATTGCGAACAAGAACACAGAGCAGGTTGGCACAGATGACTTGAAACACGAAAGAATAAAACACATAAGGACGGATACACACAGACAGGACAGCTCTTATGTGTTTCTGAAGAACTGTCCTGTCTGTGTGTGTACGTCCTTGTGTGTTTTATTCTTTCGTGTTTCAAGACGTTTTTATTAGCTTAGCGACAAGATTCGAACCTATGTAACCATAATGCCAAGCACTTGACATTCACGAAAACAAATCGCTAAAACGACCATAGACACAACAGAAACCATCTGAGAACGTACGCGAGACCATATCCCATGTTACAGTAGCCATGTTTTCTGATCTCGACAACAGCGCCACTGCGGCTGTCTGCACTTCTGGTCGCACGGCTGATAAGAGTTTACGAGGGAGAAATCCCGGGATTCTCCCCAGCACGCCCGCATCACGAGACAGAAAGCGCGAGGCTTCTGGATCATCGACAAGCCTGACGTTTTCACTCGCAGGATGCGCGTGCCGCGGAGAAATCTCGGCTTCACCCGGTCGATATAGGCGCCGCCGACGCTTTTTACGCTGCTCCTACTTTCTAGTTGACTGTACCCTAGTGCCACTAAATAAGCTACTTTTCAGAGTAACGGCACTCACCCATCTTGTGGCTTAAAATCATGGTTGCCAGTTATCTGAAGCTTTATCTAAAATAAAGGAAACGTTTTGCCGTCCTTCACAAATGTTTAAACAGTTAGCGACATAGCATAGCAATATTAGCATGAGCTTCCAAACACCGAATCTAATGCTCAGGCAGTCGCACTTTTGAATCATGACGATCGGCTGCTCTGCACAAGTATACAAGATGGCGGCGCCTACAAAAATATCGGGTAACAGAGTGCCGATACTCTAAGGCGTAGCTCATTTAGTGGTTCATAGTAAATACCAGCTCGAATCACGTGGAGCGAAAAGCTCGCGCTGCCAGGAACTCCAGGGATCCTGGGTCTCATTCCACACTTCCTGCCCGTTTCGCTCTGGATGAACATGATACCGGCGTGCGGTCGTGTATCACGACTGCGTGATGCACGTTAAAGGCCCCATGCTAGCGGTTGTACTGCACTGGCTAAATTGCTCATCTACAGCTGGGACACCAGACGCCCGTTGAAGCAGACCAAGTTCTAGGCTGTATAAACATACACACAACCCAATTTTTTTATGAGCTGCGGAAGCGCTCATTTCGATCTGGGGTGCAGTCAGCCTGTCTGCGGCAACATAATCGGCTTTACAGCCCCTTGATGTAAAACATCGTAACACAGTTTCAATGTGGGTCGGTGGTTCGTCGTTACCAGTTGTATATTTGTCACCATCGAAACTGAGAGATCCAGTAAGAATTGTAAGGTAAAAACACACATTCTCGACTGCTGTTGACTATACTCCGTTTCACCTTACGTTGTACCGCAGCGAAGGCTAGAAGCGCGAGCTCATAGAGTTGGCAGCTGCCCTTGGTGCACGAGAGCTTGTGCCGACGAGATGTGCCCTAAAGCAAGGAGCTCGCGCTGGTAGCCTTTCCTGCGGTACAACATAAGGTGAAACAAAGTATAGCAAAAGTGGTTGCGCCCGGCCAAATACTACAGACTGCAGGTCGCTTACCGCCATTAGTACGGTGAAAGGTAAACTGTTATTTGAGCCAACAGATGACACTGAAGTTTAAAGGAGCGGTGCAACGATATTCAATTGGGATGTTTTTCACTTTACACGAGCTTACTGGCACTAGTAGGACTCAAGGATACTCGCACGCAACGCCACCGGCCAAGAAACTCCTTTGGTGCGGTGTAATTTCAAGGACAAAAGCGATCATTTTCATGCAATCTCTCCTTTGCAAAATTTGATGACGTAACGTGGGGACCGCAGTACACCCATATGACGATAGTTGAATGCTGTTCATAGATTGGACCCGAGCATTGCGTGGGCACTCGATTTGGGATCGTGATAATTACTAGCTCGAGAAGCATTCGGGTAGTGGGCCGTGTCCAATCGCTGCAACGACGACAGTAGCCGAGCCATAACAATGTCTGGAACTACGCGCGTGTCCTGTGCTTTGCCAACCCCAGCGCGTGGCTATGATAAACATTGGCGCCATATAATCGGCTGCAGATCACGTGGCCGCTTGTTCTGGCTGCCAGTTGAGGGGGTGAACGATGCTCGTTTCTCTTTAATTTTTTCTGGGCCTTCTATTGCGTGGGGTGAAAAACGAACGCGTGTTTTATACGTCATTAACGTCAGGGATCCGTTCTAAGTGGTATTTTTGCAAAGTACAAAAATTGTTGCATCGCCCCTTTAAAGAGGGTCTATTGTATGGCATACGTGAAACGTTCTGGCATCACGTGACATCAGGTCACGAGACGTCAATTTGCCCGCTAAATCTAGCGGAGAAACAAGATTGGTGTGTAGGTCACGTAACGTTAATTATCTCGCTAAATGCAGAGGAGAAACTAAATTTCCATATAGTTTACGTGACATCAGGTCACGTGACGTCGGTTTCCCCGCTAAATTTAGCGGGGAAACTGTATTTGTGTGTAGGTCACAGAACGTTCATTTTCCCGCTAAATTTAACGCAAAAATTGACATCACGTGGCCTACACACCAACTAACCTTCCCTGCTAAATTTAGCGGAAAAACTGATTGGTGTGTAGGTCTATATGAGGTCCCATTATGCAACACTGCGCGCGTTATACTATGAGACGTTACAGGCCACGGTTTTAAAAAAATGCGGCTACATGAAATCCGGAGCAACAAGGCAAAGAACGGTTCACGTTAATAAAATCTAGATTGGCGGGAGACATAACATTTTTTTAAAAGAGACAAAGGACGCCATTGCCGATCTCACTTATACATCGCCCGCGACGCCAATTCAGCAACTGTGCTTCGTATCCCCTCGTCTCATCGTGTGACGAACTACAGCAAATCCTACGAGCCACAATGTCTGTCTTCCAAGACGCCTGTCTACCCACAACATGTGACATCAACGGCACAAGCGGGAAAGCGTAGCTTTTCCTGCCAAATCGCTTGTTTGGATGTGCACTCACGGAAACGAAACAGATGACGAAGTCACGCACTTTCGCTCGTGTTTATCTATACTTCGTCTAACCTTAACATGGACTATTGTTAGCCGCGCATGCTAAACGCGCGAGCTAGTTGCTTTGGATGAAGCCTCGGGGCCTGCACGAGCGCTTGTGTGGCGACTGCTCCAGTCAAGGCAGTCAAGGCTACCCGCTCGCGCAAGCACAGCCTTCACAATTAGTCCATGCTAAGGTGAGACCACGGTGGGTGAGACGAAGTATATACCTTTTCCACAAGGGCGCAGCCACCTTGAATATCGTCAGTCCTGGTATGCTGTAAAACATCGTTTTGATCCTTTCACGCTGCTGGAAGATGTTTACGAAAAATGGGTGATTGTCACACATTCTTGTTTTGTCTCACCCATACTTGTTTTGTCTCACCCATACTTGTTCGCATATTCCACGTTAAAATGTTTTTTTTTCGTCCCGCATACCAGATACGGAACTCACGTGATTGAGAACGACAGGAGACAGCAAACGTCTATAGTTCCTACAACAGACGGTATTCACCGGCGCCTATAGCTGAATTTGTTGCTGCTGAACACGTGCTTACAGCAATACCTTTTAGCGCTCCCGTAATGTGCGTTCCTCATCATCGATTGTTATTCTTGGCAGAGGTTAAGTGGAATCTTGTTCCGATCATGCGCAATGACATAGCTTCCCCTATTCCTCCTCCAGTATACTGGAGCATCGCTTTTGCAGTATATAGCCTTTTCCAGAACACAGGAGGCTATGGCTGTGAACACGATGAAATATGGAGTCCGATGAATCTATAGAGCGAGAAATGTTGTCGAGGAGAACCCTTCTTATGAATACGCGGTGCACGCAAAAGTGACTTCAGCACCAGCAAGTGCTTCCAGTGCAGTATTCATTCCATGCTACACGATCTTAACAAACATGGTGCTGTATTACGCTGTGAAAACATCTCAAGGCACGCCCTTCCACTCCAATGGCTGCTTTCAGCTTTATTCCTTGGCACTCAAAGGTTAACATACACGGTGTTAATTTGTTTTACTTGACGTTTTCTTCGGAACCTTCCAAAAGGTCGTCGAAAATGAGAATGTTGTTGTTTCACCACTGCCCAATTTTACACGTTATTTCTCGTGATGCTTCAGATTTAAATGGTGTGGGTTGTCGTCTGCATCATATGGGTGAAAGACTATGAAGCATTAATTTACTGAAAACATATCCAATAGATATCTTAGCTGAAGAGAGTTGACATGTTATTCTGGAATCCCACAATAAAGACATTCGCTAGACATTTGAAGGAACGTTTCAACAAACTTGTGGTTCTCATTCGCGAAGTACTGAAAGGTGTTTGCTGCTGGATTATCATTGAAACTCATATAAACCGTATGTCTTTGTACTTTTTAAAGTTTTCTTGAACACGGTGTCTTTTAGACGTTTTGGTAAACTTTTTACGTAGTCTTGAAAGGCTTTCCTAATTTCCACTTACTTCAGCGACGCGTCGTCGTTCTGAAGGACCCTCCACCTTTACTGTGTTGTTTCATTACTTGAAGAAGGCCTCAAACCACAAATTCAAAACAAAACCAAACAGTCCTCAAAACAAAGATGATTCAGTGGTTCGGGCGATGTGATGTGCTGGCAAAAAAGAACTGACTCTTCTAAGCGACTCTTGTGTCTACGCACGTACTCGCGGCTACCATATATATGTCATCCCCGACATTTCCAAGCACCGGGTCGAAGAACGGCTCCATTTGATCACATCATCAACCCTCGCCTGGACCATGGCACACTCGGCAAGCATCAACCCCAAAAAAGACCTCACACCGGGCGCTCCAAACCTGCCCAACCCGTGGCACACGTCATTCGGAAAGCTTAGTGATGATCTCGAGGACCTGATTACGCCGCAGGTCGGGCACCGACAGATCAGCCACAGCCTTGAGACACACCTGCTTCACGGCTTCCCTGTGGATTGCCAGAACTCTGGGGTACGTTCCAATGATATCGATGAAGCACTGAATCACGGCACTGCCATCCGCCGACCTCACGCTTTTTCCCAGGATGTGCAGCATCCACGGCAAGAGTTCGGCGAAGACGGCTTGAACTGTCGCATGGCCCTGGTTGTTGCTGACATAGCAAAAGACAGCCTTGATGGCAGCCATCTGGACGTTGATGCACGGGTCGGTCAGGCCTTGGGTCATCATCTGGCGCGTGAGTTGCTGGTAAGGGTACGGGCTTTGCTGAGTACCGAACATGCCCGGAGCGGCGGCGAAGATGTCTAGAGCTGCCTGGCGGAGATCGGGGATGGAGGAGTATGTCCAGCTGAAGAGGAACTCCGGGAAGTCGGGCCATCTATTGTCCGGTGAACCGCCATCGAGGAGTTTGCACGCCAGTAGAGCCGTGACCTCGCACGCGCGCTTGCGGACGTTGGGGTTCTGTTCGTTCTGGATCATAGTCAGAAGCTTGGTCTTGAAAGTGAAAGAGAAAATATACACGTTGGAGATGAGTGTCAAGCAGCGTCAACTCATTCTCTAAGGCAGTGGTTCTCAACCATCGACGTTTCACGGACCCCTTGGGGATCGGCGGAGATAATGGAGGACCCCTTTCGTAGTGAGGAGAGGGGGAATGTATAAGTTAAATATATAATGAGATAATAAATTGATTTTACTAAGGGCTAGTGTGAAGTAGACTTCTTTTATTGGCCTACACACGAGAAAACTAGCCCGAAAATGGAAAAATTCCTTCTCGATCTGGAAAAAGACAACTTTTATTGCCAAGCTTGACTGATGAGGCGGGGCTTCGCGGACCCCTAGAATGCCTTCGCGGACCCCCATTTGAGAACCACTGCTCTAAGGTGACAATATTCCTCTATCCCGTTCTTTATGGTACAATACAGCAAAAAACGAGGTGAAACTCTCCATATAGCTTTTTGGTTATATTCTAAGATGGTCCATTTTTATTTAAATAAAATTATCTTCATTGTTACTTTTTAATTATGTAGTACACCTCCCGCGGACAACACACGCCTTCGGGGGTTGTTCACAGTCACCAAAAGCTTCTAAGATCAACACTCAAACATTCTTCCAGAGGCTGCGCTCAAAGTTCTAGGACCATGAAGTCTGCACGATACGGAAAAATATTATTTGACACACGCTTCCATTTGTCCTCAGCAGCAGTAAGCAAGACTATGAGGTGATTTCGTCCACCCTTTTGTTGTTATGAGCAGTCTGGCCAGTGCAGAAGGCGAGCACTCCGAAGATTCGCCTCACACCCTCAAATTGGTATGGCACAAAAGCTTATAAGTTTCATCAAGCTGACATCTAACAACAAAATGGCGGATTGACGTAATGCGGAAACACCCTATAGTGACTCGCAGTTTAAAAAACACAAGGCGAAGCAAGACCTTAACACCTCTATTATTACTCCAAAGCAAATGAGATTGCAGTATTATCCGGTAAATATGCCGAAGAATCACGACTTGCGTTCTTTTTTAAGCTGTCAGATAATAAAGATGCCCACAGACGTGCTTTTATGCCCGTTCTGGGGTGGAGACACTTCCCTCCAGCTTTTAAGGAACCCAACTCTCACCTTAAGATCGTCTTGTTCCTCGGGCGTCAACACGGAGTAGGCCTGGTCGAAGCCGTCGTTGAGCAGACTCTGCATCAAGATAGATGCTGTAATCCGTGTGCTTTCCGTGTTCTGAATGCCCGTCATCGTGTCCAGGAGGTACATTAGTTCGCCGTTTGCCGGTAGCTTGTCGTAGACCGCCTCGCCCGTGACTCTGGTTCCGGTGTCACCGCTCGTCGAAGAAGCGAGCAGCTTGTTGCACTTGGATTCGCACTGCTGGTCCATCGGGTGCTCCCGTCAGTGCCCGAAGACAGCCGGGGCAGAAAAGATTCACTGTTCGCGACGGCAGTCAGCAAAGACGCCAAAGGGAATTCGGCATTGGAACGCTGCTGGCACGTGCGTAGAACCGTGTCGGCTCCGCTACCGCACGCGATCACGGAAGAAAAGAAAAACGAAGAAAGAGCAAAAAATCGGAACGCCGCCGTAGCACGGGCGTTGGCACGGGTCAAAGCTAAGATGCCAAGACGCTGTTTCACGCGCTCCCTAACAACAACAAAAAATTAAAAAAATAAGAGACAGGTTGTGACGTTAGATGGTCTGAATGCAACTTTAGAATACACGGCCTGCGCCTTTCCCCGCCAAATGTCATCCCTAGCGGTTCCACGTAAAAGCCCCTTCATGCTTCAAAAGTAGCGCAAGGTGCGTCGATGCAAAAGGCACGTGCAGCGTGCAGCCCTTGGGAAGATGATGGCGCACAGTGCAGCACTGAGCTAGATTTCAGACGCCAGTTTCTTTCCAGAAGTGGCGCGCCGCACGTGTCTCGAGCATTTCTACAACAATGAATGGCGCCACTTTTCCCAGGATAGGACTTTAATCCACATAGGGCCACGTACTTTGCATCACGAAAAGCCACCAGCTCGTCTCGTACAGCGTACGCTGGGGCTAAATTTAGCGTTTGCGTTAGCGCACGGTATGAGAGAGAGTTTTAGAGTAGCGTTCCTACCCCACGACGCGAAACCCCAAGTATTTCGCGCGTGCAATTACGCTACCAAGATAGAGTAACAATTTTCATTTCACACACGAAATGATGTAACTGAGAAATAAGGCTCCAATCCACGCAGTGAAGGTGGTTGGACAGGGAAGCTGCGGTATCACCAGCCACGATTGCCCACTGCACTATAGATCCTTTTCATGACAAACGCCACAAGGTGGTGCTCCAGTCTTTGACGTCCCAGAGCCGTTTATTGGGAGAGTTTAGCCATACATTGGTTTGAATAGACGAGCATCTCGTGACCAACCACAGGCCGCGAAACAGCCCCTAGCGGTGGTTGTAAGCTCTGAAAATGCCACGCGACTAATTTAAGCCGTTTTAGCGTCGCTAGAGTTAAAAGGTGATAACTCTTGGAGCATGTGAGGTTTT